>JAQIXP010000647.1:0-23663 GCA_034700285.1 Proteroiulus fuscus
CATGACATTTCCCTGACATTTCCAGACCATACTGATTTCCATGACATTTCCAGGTTTTCCAGACGGCCAGACACCCTATTTTACAATCCCAAATTCATGGCCATTATTTCTACAATGTATTTAGTTATTTGGATGCCCAAATATAAGAATATTATTGTGCATGTTCACTAAATTAATTAACATTGTAAGATATTAACTGTATGTATATAAACAATTTGAGATATCTGAAGAAATTTAAGATAAATTTCAATAAAAAAGAAGTTCATATCAACAGTTAGCATAACTATTTTCCTCGTTTTTCACACGAAAGAGAAGAGAATTTCAAGCCTAATTTTAAGACTGAATTTTCAAAGCAAAACAACTATAACTGTGGCTCAGATCCAAATTGAACTGGATGTCATTTCAAGTTGTAAAACTTAAACTAAAAACCTTTTCCATTAAAATAAATTTTAGCCTTTAAGTATCAGACTTCATTTTCATCAAAGTTCAGACTTTCATCTATACATGTATATTATAGACAAATACGTAGAGAAATGTATATTTGACTTTTGTTTGTGTATTTAATTTTAATCCCAATTTAATGTATTTTAATTTGATACTTATGTTTTCTGATATATTGTAGTGCTGGTTGGAGCTATTATGCTGACTATACTTTTATAAATTAAATATTTTAAAACAAAATATGACGTGTATATCTTATGTCAATATCATCCAAACAGTTTTATACCAGTATCAATATTTGGAACCAAGAAAAATGTTACCACCAGATATATTGATCGCAGCACGACATGGAAAGGTACGTGCAAGAACATTTAAATGTAACTTTCATAATATTCAAAGTTCATACTAAAATGTAGGTGCTGTGGACTTATGGTGCTTTGGGCCTGCTTGAAAGCTAAGAAAAATCACTAATGACTATTTACTACTTAAGAAATACACAAATTAAAATATAAAAACCCAATATTCACCGTTAAATGGTGCGATAAATAATCATAGTCATCCTATAGTATTGTCATTACTTAAACAACTTTATAGCTAAGCTTACAAAAATCACCTATTCGGTGCGATAATCGATTTTCAATAATTGTATTGCAAATTAGAGCGCAAATATTACAAAGCTTAAAAAGTGTTTGCCGGCATTTGCGTGTCATGCATGCAAACCACCTGCGCAAAATTATGCACGTTCGTGCCTCAATATTGATTAAAATCATTTTCTTTTAACACTATTACTTTCCTGATTTCTCGGCAATTCGTTGTGTCCCGAGGGATTTCGACGATAGACAAAAAAGGAGCGAACTAAAGCAATAAAATATGTCGCGTGGAAATACCAGACTTCCATTTGATATATCAAATAGAATATTTACGCAGACTAATGTAATGTTTTGCTTCCAGAGAAAGACCACTTCAACAATACAATTAAAGTTAATCGAGATGGGGGAAAACAGGAAAATGTTCTTATTTACAAACGGCATGAGTTAAAAGGAATTCTAAGTAAATTCAAGTGAAAAATGGTTGTTTTGTTACAGAGTATGAACTTCAGTCGTAATGGAAATAGTGTCAAGCCTTTAGCCATCAGCCGAAAATTACACCCAATGTAATTAAAGGACAAGCAGTATTGGGTAATGGAATGCCTAACTTAGTAGTGACCCTTTTCACGTGATGATAAACCATTCAAAATTTAGGAAAACTTAAATTAAGGTTCTCTATTCAATGTACTGTATAGTCTTTCCTGATTATCCATATTCACCTCGTAGATCTCAATTGCGAGTTCATCTTTCAAATAAGAGTGAAATTAACCCAACTTTAATTTGTATGCATTAAAACATGCAGAGATTTATAGAATTTCCACATACGAAAAACTAAATGTAAAAATACTATAAACAAATGTTACCCCTAGGAAGCACATACTTATTTCTGTTAAGTTAGTAACATAACTTTACAAAGTAACTTTTTAAAAGCCTCCCATAGTCAGAAATCAGGTAAAGCCTTTCTTGGCTTGTGAGCAAATCGAGTTCTCCCTACTTTAATGGGAAAGAGCGCACCTTAGATATGCACATTATCGAGTCAAGCAAATCCGCACTTTTGGGAACTACTTGCAATCCCACGTGAGGCTTAAACAAAAACCTGTGCGTGGATCCTTTCACTAAAGTAAAGTGCAGAACGGTCATAAAGTTCGCCCAAAGTCTTTCATCGGCTTTAGATTCTGCCAGTCTCGGCAATTCCCAGAGAGTCGGGTGACAATTCTCCAGCCCATTGGAATGAATATTTAAGAGTTTGACTTTTCAAAGTTGTGGGTTCAATGAGGCTTCGTCTTAAATCTGCCTAATAGCAAATAAGCTTTTACATAAAAGTGATTCAAGACCGCACAGATTCCTGCCTGCCAATTCTCTTAATGGAATTGTTGGAACAAATCTCAGCTCAAGACATGTTATTGCTCAACCATTCACTGACGAATTTCCAAACTTTTCCTGTTTATTATGCTAATGCATTCTCATCCCTTCTGGAAAGAGATTTGCCGAATTGACTTTTACGTCTTAATTTATGGTCCCATCAAGCTTGATAATTAGATTTGGACAGAATCAATGAACATTTTAAACGATTCAATCAGCTATAAAAAAGGAGCTCTATGGAAGTTATTCATTCAGCTAAAAAATTCCCCTAAAACTTTACAGATGAATTAAATTGCCAGGGACTGTTATTAATGCGTTTGAAGGGCTGTAAGTCTACAAGCTCACGAAAAGCTTCAATCTATTACAAAATCAGGTATAGGAATTTGAGTTAAATTTTGGTTATTCAAAGCAGCTCCAGACGTGTTACAAATACATCAAACTATGCTATGTTATATTTGCAAATATCTTGCCAATGGAAAGAAAAAACGTATTTACGGACAATTAATGAACTTAGCCAATCGGAAAGCTCGGTTCAAAACTGTTCATTTACTTATGTTTGTCATAGCATCTGTAATTTAAACAATTTTCTGCACATTACTTACGTTTTTTTCCCATTTATTTAGCGATTCGTTTTCTCCACTGGGAGACAAATTTATTTTTGTAAGTTAAATAGTAATGCAATAAGCTTTCTCACTTTAAGGTATAATCCACATGTTATGTAACACTAAATTTAGAGTGGCGAGCCCTGGGGAGGAGATTTTAAAATGTTATATATACTGTAACTCACTGTGTACCAATTTGTTGGATTCATGAATAAAGTGAAAGATTTGAATTTAATTTAAAATTTGAATTTTTCACTAATTAATCAAGATTAATAATAGAGGGTTGTTATTTTCTTGCTGCAAAGAAAATAAATTCTAGCAGAATATTTAACAGGCCTACGGCATCAAATGCCATAATGTCCAGAATTTTTTTAAATTTTACTGTAATTTAAACAAGATTCTATTGAATACTGAATATAGCTGCACAAATCAAGCTAAGTTTTTTGATCCTGATTGCATCATGTCTCATTTGGGGTTGGATGGTGAGAGAATGAGCAGTATACTGTATTGTTACATAAAAATTTATGGGTGGTTGGCACATACAAGTGGATGTGCAAAAACTCACCATCAATGCAATATTCAAAAATATTGGACAGCAAAAATTGATTTTTCAACCAATCAGTGCCCTCGTTTCAAAATTATTAGTTTATAATGAAAATCAATGTACAGAATTGCCCAATAGGAAGCAATTTCTATTTACTGGGAGCATGCATGTACTAGTCCCTATTAACTGCCTTAAATAATAGGAAGAAAGTAAATTTGGTTTCCTACCTCCTGGAAGACTCGCAAACAGAACCTCACGCAAGGCCAGTAATTCATCCTCTGGGGGAATTTCAGGTGAGCCAAAATCGTCACCGTTAGGCCATACTTCCCTAAAAATAAAGAAATGCTTACAAAAGGAATAGCTTTGATTATAAAATATTAATAAACGTGAAATTAATTATCGTAAAGAGGCTTACCGAGCTGCACGGAACAGAGCCAAGGCTTCGAGAGGCTTTTCGGTTCTCAGATACCCTTGAATTCGCCGCATTGCATCACCCCTTGAATTAAAAACGAAAAAAATCAAGAAAAACTTTTCACAACAGAATTTTATAAAGACAAAAAAAATTTTGTTAGTACTTTTGGTCATCGATGGGTGTATCCGATGCAGCATCAAAGGGTATAATATCGCCTGGTAATTCGAGTTGGCCTTGCATTGCTGATGATAACTTGGGCTGCATTACGTTCCAAGTCTCATTTAGCGTTTCTTCAGTTGGTGGTCCATTTGTACTTTTGGCAACTTTGCTTTTCTTGTTGGCTTTCGCCCGTTTGGCACGATTGGGTTTCTCGACATACAAATGTGCACAACGCTTGCAGTGTTTCTCGAGAAGTTTTAGAAATACATGATTCATCTCAACGAGATCTTTAAGATATGCTCTGTAAAAAAGAAAATCACAATTTCCTGAATAAGATAACGGCACTTTTATAATCCTACCTTGACAAGAATACCCAGTTCGACTCACTTGGACATTTTTCGCTTATCAAAATGATGCAAAAGGATGTACGGAAGTTCCCTGTACTCCAGCGTGTAGAAAAGGTTAGTTTTAATTACTTTGGCACCATCTCGGATTTTTTCAACCTCTGAGCTATCCATTGCAGATAATGTCATGACGAGCTCGTGGTATGCTTTTAAAGCAAGATGCATTCTGGAAATTTAAAAAATGGGATGAAAAATCAAAAATCTATTCCTTGGTAGTGTATACTGTACTAACAATACATGCAGAAATATTTATTTTTTAAAGTAAATTAGACAATTAACATTTTTCTAAATTACTCACAATAATTCAAAATTAAGACTGATACGAACAAACTTCAAAGTAAAAAGGACTGGCTAACACGTTTCCTTTTAAAAACAAAACGCTGCATTTCATTGTCATCTAAAGTTTGCAAACATTTTGTTCCAAAAACTTGATTAATTTAGAGTGGATTTAACCTGTCTTGCCCTATCTCTATAGAAATTTTATTTTAGACAAATCTAAACACTCTTTCAAACGTAAAATAATTCGAGTACCTTTCAAGTCAAAAAAAAATAGTTTAAATAAGGGAGCCAAAATAAGACCACGTGATAGTTCTTGTAATAGCATTGGTATTGTGCTGCCATCTTAGAGCCACCATGGTAAATTTCATCATGGTGGCGCAAAAATTAAAAGTTAATAATAAAAGATTTGAAATTCTATTAAAACATATTAGCAATTTATCACTGATGTCAAACAAAATACTAGATAATGTTTTGGAACCACACTTCCTCTATCCTCCTGGTCAAATTTATGACACAAACTATATATTATACCCACGACACAGAAATAAATTAGCAATTAGATAATAAGGTCACTTGAATAATTATTTCTTTCCCAAAAAAAACTAAAATTAAACCTGGCATATTTTTAAACCTTTACTACAGGCAAGATTGGTAACCTTTACAACAGTCAAGTTAACCACCGAAAAGGCGATTCAAATAAAGTTGGGATCTAGTAAAGGTCCAAAGAACATGGTCATGGCCATAGGGCTTGACAAATTATAGGGAATGCACGATACAAAAACTATATATGTGCTAGCATGGTTGTTCACTCTAACTGTGGATCAGTTTCATTCAACTTTCACGATCATAAGAATGCCCAAATGTAACTGATATTGTAGCTTACCTTTTTGCCCATAATGAGATTTTCTTTTTATTACTTTTTTCGCTTATCATCATTTCCTGATAATTTTCCAGCTGTGTCTGAATGTAATGAAATGCAGTGACTGACATTGTTTCACTGTAACGAATGAAAAAGAATATTATTCTCAATGTAAAAAATCAGCCTCATTGCAACATGAAATACCCACCTGACCAAATCCACCTGAAACTCGTGCAAGCGATTAAATTCCATGAAAAACTTAATGGCCCATAAGTAGTAGGTCTCGTCGTGATCTTGGGTGCGCTGTCTAGCCAATTGGTCCTAGAAGTAGAGCAAAATTGTAAGCATAGCAATTCTTCTTACTTCAAAACGACTAATTGACCCTTCTAAATCTCAAAAAAACAACTTACCTTGACAATATACATGATGGAATTGTAGGCATTGCTCAAAAATTCCACACAGAAATCCTTCAGAAAGAGTCTGATGCTCAAGGTTGATCTACGGGTGCACTCCAACTCCTCGGTTGGCCTTTGGTTTTTGGGAGTTTTTCTTTGGTTTTTATTTCGATCAAAATTAAGCGCATTGATATCCTTGATGGCACGGTGAACGATTAGTTCACGCTCGCTAATGGACTTAACATCTTTCACGCAATATGTCCCACCAAACCGTGTGTGCCTGAAACAGTTATCAATAAATATTTTTCCAACAAATGGCTGCTATGGCAGGAATGTAATGGGTAAATTTTTTTTTGGTACGCATTTACTGAGCATCTCAGTATTTTGTTTTAGGATTTTATTAATCCCTTTTAAAGCTTTCTTGTTTAATTTAATACTCAAAATTATCACATATTTCACATCTATCATATTCCGACTATGGATTTTGAGGTCCCTTCAAGGGCAGCACGCCAAAAAAGTCAGTCAAACTACTCAAACCATTTCCTATTTTTTAATGAAGGGCATAAAGAGCTCTGAAAGGCTCGTAGTTTCATAGGATCATAATTAATACAAGTCAAGCTTACCTTGACCCTTGATATTTCCTGTGCATTGCTTGCTTGCGCACAATTTCACGTTGACGGATTTCAATTAACTCTTGCTCGTCCCTTTGCTTTTCCGACTGGGAACGATTACCTCCAGCTGATGCCAACTGCTGAGGATTCTGGAAAATAATTTTGGAACGTTTCTTTAATAATTAATCAACTGTAAAATTCATAACATGAGTATCTCAGATGAAGATATTCCACAATAAAACTGCAAAAATAACTCCTGAATTTTCATTTTTGTTGCAGTTCTCAGTCAGATTCAGCATTAAATTTGACTATGGGGTCTACTACAACATCAATTAATTACTGTAATTGTACTACTATTGATACCTACAACCAGAGTACTTTGCTAAATAACTGCAATTCACAGTTATGTTACAGTAACACTTTATTACAAAGTAATACAGTATTTGAATAATCCTTACCTGCTCTCTAAGCAAGAGAGTTACAATTTCGAGGGTGTGTAAGCAAAACTCGTGGTATTCATCCGAATTAGCAATAAATAACAGCAAATCTTCAAGTCCAGATTTATGAAATGCCCTATCAAATCCAGTTATACTTTTGTTAGTAATGAAGTGAGCCTGCTCAACAGTTTAATTTTTAAAAAAAAATATTTCTACTAGTCTCAACTACATTGCTTTGCAGAAAAGTCAGATAGTAATATTACTACTTAGCAGGGTGGGTATCAGTAATCCATTTAAATACACAAGAGTTAATGTTTCAAGGATCATTTCTCCGTTTTATAAGTTCAGTTAGCATATAATTTACATCTGTAATCGAGTATCAGACAAAAATTATTGTTGACCAAGCATTATTTCTAATACTTTACTGATGATTTTAAGTAATGAATAAATTTACAGGGATTTTTAGTTTTAAATTAATTCGTCACTAAAAATAAGCAAACACTAATTCTTTAATTTAATTATATTATTATTTAAATAAGCCACCCAGCTATTTAGTACACCAAAATTCTTGAATGATTATTTACAAACCAAAGTGCACGATCGTGGATACTAGCATCGTCATCAGTTCGCATTTCCTCATTTGGATTAGCTGGGATGTGCAAAATGTTTCGAATAAGAATTAGAATCCATTCTAAAAGCAATTTGTCATCTTCTTGCCTATGCTCCCAATCCTGTAAAAATGAAAATCAGGTTTTTTAATTAAATTTCTCAATGACAATAAGCCATGCAATAAGCTCCTGCAGTTACTTTTCAAAATTCAAAACGAGAAATTTGGCCAACTATAGCATTGAAATTTTTAAATAATGTCATACACAAAGGTGCTTGATTTTGCCAAAAAATTTAAAACTATTGATAAATGCTTACCAATTTTAATAAATTTCCAAGTTTATCTGACAGCACAATCCAAATAACTTCATCACAAAATGCCTGGAACGATAACAACAAACAAAATCATTAGCAAACAAAACCAGGAAAGAAATCATATCTTTACATTTCTACCTTTTTATATTCCTGCAGATATCCAATGATTTCCAGATAGTATTTCCTACTCAATTTTTCATCGGGAACCGTATTTTCAAAGACTACTAACGTTGGCATGGTTAAATTGACCAATAATCTTAAACCAAAACACAAGCAATTGGTTAGTTAAGATTTTTACACGGTTGTATTTTGAAAATTGTGGACTAAATCGCTTTAATAATTTCACCTTATTAAAATACTGAACAGCTCACTGTCCTCTTTGCTTGTACTGGTTTTCAAAATATGAATCAAATCTGTCTGTAATACATTGGTTTCTCCAAGCAGCCGTCGAATCTCGTGGCTGTTATCATCTCGTTTTAAAAAGCGAATCAAGTCTTTAATCGATTCCATGCATTCTGGCTCCTTGTAGTAGACTTCTCCATCTAAACTTCCCAAACTGTTGCAGGTGGCTACTAATTCAGTCTGAATCAAAGACGACATCTGAGCAAAACAAAAAGACCACAAGAATGAAATTACCTTCTGTAATGTCTTTTTAAAGTTTTACTTCTCTGCCTAAACTCAAAAAAATCCTGCAGTATGGTAGGTACCTCATAGAGCAAATGACTAACTAGGCGTTCATCAATATTGTATTTACTTAAAATTTCTTTTTGATATAGGCCTATAATTTGCATAATATGTACAATACCGCACACATCAAGCACAAATACCCATGTTATCATAAATGCGATTGCATAACAGGCCTACCAGCACTACAGGTATATGCGATATAAAATTCTTCAAATGAAATCAATTTTGATTTTTTAAAAAAGCAAAAATTTAAATGCGCGTTCTGGATTCCCGATACCAAAATACTTCAATGGCTGGCCAAAACGAAGACCACAAAAATAGTATCAACACTAATCAACAGTCCTCCGAAATTTCGACACACATGGCCAATGGCTATGACATTCCAGCATGCCAAAATACCGTATGCTCACAAGCCCGTCAACGGTTCCTCCAAGGCCCAACTACCCACATTTTCCATATCTTGCAAATCTTACGGACATAATTATGTTTGAACTGAAATATGCATTAAATAGCTTACCTTTCAGTTAAATCTTTAATTTCAGAAAGACGTAAAATAACGACATCAACCGTCTTTGACAACAAGTAACAACAGACAGAGAGTAAACAAGACAGGGGCCATGTGATTGTGCAACCATGGTGCAACTGTTGCTTCACTTTCCAGTTCGTCGCTTTTCCCGCCAAACCCCTTAGCTTACTAGTTAGTGCAGGTACTCTAGCACATGCCTGTGAAACGATTGCTTTCTCTATGGAAGGACGTGGCAACGATAGGTGGCGTTATAGATTTGTCATAGCATCTTACAACAAAACAAGTTTCTGCGGTGGCGCCACCAGTTTGCGTTTGTCGTATTCAGAGAAGCAGAAAATTGCCTTACCCTTAGAGAACTGGCGTTGCACAGGCCTGTGTTATCTAGTAGGCCGTGCCTAAACATGAAAGGCTTAGGGTTGTCCATAAATTCCCCCAATTAGATCCCCCATAAATTCTGTAAATTGGCTGGTTCACAAAGGGGTTCAAATTTCCATAAATGACGTTTGCAGTTAGGTGGATGGGTCATATTGCCAAAAGTTGCCCTATAGGTGTCACGTGGGGGGGGGGGGGTCCTTCATCACAAATTTGGTAATAATTTTAGTAATCGAAGAGCTGTCAATGGTAGATACAGGGGGGAAGAAGGGGGCAATTTATCCCCCCCTTAGCCAGCCAAATTAAATTGCTGCCCAGACGTTTACAGATGAAATTTTCCTCCTTCTCCTTTTTCCTAGTAAAATCCTGTATTCACTCCTGAGAGCCGTTATGCATTAATTTATAACCTACTCCATTTGATCCCTATTTAATTGACTATATTGGGATTATACGATTAACTTGGAAACTTGGAAACTTAAAAATTAGGAAACTTGGAAACTAATAAACTTAAAAAAACATTAAAACTTGGAAACTTGTTCGCGAAATATTGGAAAATATCTACTTGTCTATTAATTGAATTAAAAATGTGGGAGAAGCATATAAATAGTAGTTTGAGGTCTAAAACCAATTTCAGGTAAGCAGTGGTGATCATAAGACCCCCTCCAAAACACAAAGAAATGCGCCACTGCTACAAATACGATCAATATGTTAAAACTCAATTTCTTTTTTATTTACATTACACATTTTTGTGTTCAGCATTTGTTGATAGAGTGAACATTAAAATAATTAACGGTATCATAAGTTTATCAAAAGAAGCCAGAGTCCT
The DNA here is from genome assembly GCA_034700285.1 of Proteroiulus fuscus. Taxonomy (NCBI): domain Eukaryota; kingdom Metazoa; phylum Arthropoda; class Diplopoda; order Julida; family Blaniulidae; genus Proteroiulus; species Proteroiulus fuscus. Next base: position 10,425 of record JAQIXP010000647.1, read on the forward strand.
TGTTAAGTTGAAAATGAACTGGGGAAATATTCAGTTAATTACAAGGAGAGGGCTCCACATCGTACATAGTCGAATGTCTGCATTTCTATAATATAAGTACACATTTACATGAAATATAATTATGAAACTCAAAAAGTAATTTCCAGCTTTACTTTAAAGTATTCACAATCAAAATGTCAGTTCATATACACAGCAAGACTGTCATTTCGTAGGCATAAGACATTTCGGTTAATCTTCTGAATCGTATCAACTGCATTTGTAACCGTAAATGATCACTTAGTTAATAGACACCAACTTAGTGGTCAATCTCTCCTTAAGGGTCATCAGTTTACATATACATGCAAGCACAGTTTAGTACAACCTTGGTTAATTTTATCTTTATATGAACTAAAAACATAAACAGCTATGTACAAGCTTAGTATATTTTCTCTCTAAATATAAATCTGATGATGCATTTACAATAAAAAGCCAAATAGGACAAAATGGGACTGACCATCTTGTTAAATGGCCATATAGATGATGCTGCATTTCCTCTGGCAAAATACAGGGATCTCTGGAATTTCTTTCCAAGAGCTATCCAAACAGGATTTTTGCTAATATTTGGCTTTATATCTACTTTACATAATAGAATTATTTTATATTTTGTAAATTTAAAAGCAAGCTATTTGCACTGTACACCAATGTAAAACATAGCCATAAAAGCATTACACAAAAACACACAAAATGGCATGTATACAGAATTAATAACAAAACAAATTAAAAAGCAACTTTTAAGAAATTAATAATGACATAAAACATACTCCAGTTAATAGACCGTATTAAATAGATGATCCAGTAATTTCAGCTAAGCGAATTGTAATTATATCATGGCAAAGGAAGCATTTAACACAAAAAAAATCTGCTTTGTAATTGAAATATTCTACAGGTAAGTTTTAGTTATTCCAGCTTATTCCATATGCTGTATACTTACTATTACCGTGTAGTTAAAAGTACATTTTGCAACTAAACGTGCGATTTTAACTAAAGTTACGAATAATGAAGTTCGAGTTTTACAATTAAAATAAGTCACGTTTCCTTTTATAAAGTTTTACAAATTTATGCTAGCACCTTTAAACCATGTTAACACATTTCTATAACTGGTGGTAAGTTTCATTCTTGTACCTTCTGGGTTAAATAAACATGAACAAACAAGATCTCGACTACAGCATACGTAAAATTTTGACAAAAGTAATTTTATAAACAATATATATTCAAAAAAGTAAATGAATCTATAACATAAAATAGCAATCAAAAGTTTTTAAAAAAAAAACAATGTTGGCAAATTATTGAGAAATGCCACATACTGAATATAAATAGCTGTTCAAATATCTAGTTTGTTATTTTGTAATAAATTTTTATACATAACAAATCTGTTTTTAACAGGTACAAGAGCAAATAAAAAATGTAAACTGTACCAAAACCGTCTAATTTATAATTTGAATTTTCTTTTTCTTTTAAATCGAAAGTCCCATCATTCCAATCTCAAATTTCTTAGCTAAAGCAGCTCTAGAGGCAAGAGCAGGCACAACGGCGATCTGAACATTACATTTTATAATAAACATTATACATTCTATAATACTTACATATTCCCATCAATCGACAAGAGGGCTTTCATATTTGGAAACTTAAAAATTAAGCACCGGTATCAAAGTGAAAAGACACTATTTCTGCAATTCCATGCTAGTAAGCATATGTATAAGGTATATTTTCATAAAAGTGTTTGTTCTGTCATAATACAGGATTAAGTACTTTTGATTGCTAAGTAACACTGTACACAAATGTAATTTCAACAGAAAAAAGGACAATGCCAAAGTGGGAAGCAAATAACCTAAACAGAAGATTTTACTGTTGGGAAATGACTAACACGAGAAATATTGAAAATCTATGAAGTACTCTTATAAATATTTAAATTACTGCATTTATAGTGCCTTTCAGCAAGAGTAACATGTAAACAAATAACCTGGACCTCACTTTCCACCTAAAATGCTATTATATAACAGAAATTTTAGCTGCCCCCCTTCCCCCCCCCCCTCCTTCTTTCTTCTTTAAAAAACAAAATCCTTGAAAGTTAGTTAAATTTATAAATTTTTTGACCTCGAACCTTTTATACGGCAGCTCCAACAGTGCTGCCGGTCAACAGGTCCTAGGTACAAAAATTGATGAGAAAAAAAAAATAATACAAGCCATAATTTTCAAAATAAATTATACTCCAATCAGATTAATCCAAATAGACCTCAACCTAAAACCTGGTTAAATTACCAGTGTATTCCTATTTATATTGATTTTTTTTGAGAAATTACTCAGAAAAATAGTAAAAAAAATGAATACTATTAATATTAAAAACAGCTCCAAAAAAAAAAAAAAAAATTATTTTTACTTGAGATCTGTTGCATCAGTCAAGTAATTTTTCGGAGGCTGAGAAGTGTGTAACCTGAATACACTCTTCCAACAGATGTTAGGACAACATCCTTCAACAAACTTGCATAGTTTGACGGGAACACAAAATCATTCGCGTCAGTAATGGCATTCAGATATCAACGCCAGCATCTGTTTTGGTTCGTCACTGCTTTCACAATTTGATTGTCCGATTTTCATCTCGATTACAAATGCTTTTTAAGAGCAAAAAAAAACCATTAAGGTTCATCTTAAAGCAGCATTATATGCTGCAATTTAACCGGTATTAGAAAAGGGCTGCCCACCCACCCTTGTAAATTCTCCACAAATTGACCGTGCTATGCACATTATAAACTAGATGTATATACATGTATGTAAAAGCGTCCCTATAATCAGTCCTTACAAAATTACTAGTTATAACCGGAATTAAGACTGCTTAAATATAAAACGGAGCATTGTTTTTGTGAGAATGTAAAAGGCATTTTTGTATATGTTTAGGTGTACAGTGTATTACTTGAAAGCATATAACAGCACGGTACTAATTAACCTGAACGATTAACATTACTCCTTGCTACGAGCATAATATTTTTAAAGTTAAAAAAAAGAAAACAAACTTTTTTTTCTGCACGATTGCTAGCTAGGATGGGGTAAATGGAACGTGGTAATTAGGAAAAGTCTAAGGATGATTTATGAATCATCTTATTCCAGCCCAACTTCAGTAACCGTTCCCACTGGCTCGAAACGGGAATTGGCGTGGACAGGGGCAAGGGTCATCGCACTCTTTTCCTTTTGGCTCCACGAACTCGGCCCGTCTTTTCCAACTCACTAACCTTTGTTACCCTTTGCTCAGAATTTCGACGATCTTCCTGCTTGTCCAGTTCCAGCATGGCTTCCTGGATGGCATTTTCCAAGTTGCTATTCATTTTCCTGCCCCTGTTCAGATAGAACCACTCATTTTAGTATTTATTTTTTTTCAATAACTGAATTTTCGACAATTACTTTCAAGAAAAAGTCTCCTCTAAAACATTTACCTTCGGTGCTTTTTACGAGCCTTGTGATGGGCTTCCAGTCCCTCCATCAGCGTTTTGAGTTTTTCGGGCTCAACTTGGGTGAAAGTGTGATCGCCAAACCATCGAACCCAAAGCTAAATGAAGAAAAAAATCAGATTAATCTGAGCTTAGGTGATTTTAAAAGCCCTTGCAAATAGTTTTTTTAGTAAACAGCAAAATTTGTGATGTTTTCTGATGTCTAAAACTGTGGAATACGGCAGAAAAGTAAAAACGCTAGGAAAAAAACCTAGTTTTAATCGCCAGAAATACTGTGTGGCTTTTCCAAGTAGTTTACAAATTTGACACACTTTATAAGCCGCAACTTCTCTCCACGTGTTGTTTTATAATACGCTTGCACCTGAGACTTTCTGAAGTTTTAACATCAGAAATTTTGCAATTTATTGTAGAACCGTTTTTGCCGGAGAAGTAAATCAAGAAAGGGTTAGTTGGTACGGATTTACTTGGGTTTACTTTAAAGTACTAGACCGAACACGGTTGTGAAATTTTGGGGAATACTTTTTCTCACTACAGTATTGTAAAAAATCCTTTTGGATGAACTTCCCCTTTAACACCTCACTTCAAACATTTTTCCAATCCTTGACTTTTTTTTCCATCAAACCAAACGGAAACCACGTTAAATCAACACAAATATCACTAGCAGAACCATTTAACGTCCATAAATAAAAGTAAATAACTAAATTCCATACTATAAAGAATATTAGCAATGTGCCCGCTTTTAAGCCAGGCTTTTGATTTACTTGCCTTTCCATCTTCACTTTTCATGTGATTTCCTTTAACATCTTCGGGGCGAACCAATTTTCCAGGCCACGAGGGAAATCCTCTTATCTGCCCCCACACAAGATCGCCAATATCGAACGTACGAGGGCCGGCAGGCGGAGGGGAATTACTTGAAGATTCGTCTATACATTTAAACACATAAATCTGGTTCAGCTTTATAGAACTTTATTTTATAAAAGTTTGAATTGAAGTTTTCAGCCTCAAACCACGTTCAAACAAAGCCATAATTCAAAAGATAAGTTTCAAAAAGACAAGTTTAAGAATTTTGTTTCAAAATGGGATTGAGTGAACGTGTATATTCCAGGGAAGGAATTCAGTAGGGATTTACTTTAACAAATACAATTCTGTGGCTCTGTGCATGAACCTGATAATCCACAAAAACAACATTTCCTACAAATGAAGGCCAAAGTACATAATTAACATGTAACCGTATGGGACCAAGGTACCATTCATTGATGTTTACTAAATGGTTATCACTAAGTAGTAATTACTTTAGTGTTTATTGCTTTCTAGAGGGTTGTGCAGAGTATACCGTATGCATGAAAAATCTCTCATTTTTGTTATAAATTGTGGGTTATCAGGTTTATGTACGGAGCCACAGAATTATAAAACACTCGTACCTTCTGTGGGCCCATGCCCAGTACTAATTGGCAGTGCCAAATTTCGAGTACGCCGTCGCTTCATACCAACACACTGCTGAGTGTCTACCGTGGTGCTGTCCACTGAATAATTATCTTCGAGATGATCGGCGCAGCTTTCGATCCCTTGGTCGACCGAACTTGTTGCGGTATTCACAATTCTCGAACAGACAATGTCATTCTGTAGCGGTACGCTTTCTTCCACGGTCCTAGCACTTTGCGAGGAAACAATCTCCAAGCTCGCAACGCTGTTGTTGGAATTTTCGTCGTACTCCACGGAAGCAGCATCAGATTCGACGAGTTGTTCGCATATGATGTCCTCTTCGTCTTCATCATCGTCCTCCTCCTCTTCCATTTCCTCGATCACGGTTGCGCCGATAGTTAATTCGTCCTGACACACCTCATTGTCCTGAATATAGAACGATATCTGCGAATCGGTGGACTGAGAAACTACCGTATCCTCAAAAGTAGACTGTGAGTCCGGCAAACAAGGCCGTCCGTTGGTTCCAAACTGCACCTCGTCGATAAAATGTTCGGAAGTACTCGTGCTCACGGCAGCACTAGCTTCGATTGAAGTGCAAATAATTTCGGAGCAGGATTCAGTCGCTATCTCTATCGTAGCATTACCCGATATGGTCGCACTCTGCGTAACAAGAGACAAATGTTGCGGCGTTGAATCAGGAGAGAACTTTAAAACTTCACTAGAGTCAGTCTGGGATGCTGCGATGCTCGAATAATCGCCATTTCCAACTGCTGTAGCCACAACCACTGATGTAGTAACAGGCAATGGAAAAGTGTCATTCAATGTAGGTGAAAGATGCACAGAAGCTGCAGAATTCGGTACGGAATTACTAGATGATGAAACGCGTGGAGACCCTGCAGCTTTAGTTACATTAGGTGACAGTGATGACGTGGTGTTCGGAGGTTCTAAATTACCATCGGCATGAGGGAGTTCCAATACAGGTAAAGGGGCAGGCCCTAAACAAATGCCTTTTGCCATAGCTGTGGTGTTAGATGACGATGTAATCATCTGAGATGCAGTGGAAAGAGCTTGTGAAACTACGAGCGGAGAGACTAACAGCTTGTTCGCGTCAGTTGTGGCGGCAAGAGGGATGGAGCTTGGTGATAATGTCACAGAAACACTTGCCTGACCCGTATTGGCTACCATGGTCGAGGGAATATTGCTCGAAGCTGAACTCTTCAGATTTGACCCGAAACCAAACATTTTGGCAATGGGCGCTGAGGTTTGCTCTTTGACACTCATCGGGACTCCCGGATGTGCATATGACATTGCGGACAGCATGGCATGCTGCTGACCAGTGGGCATAAAATTCCTGGAAACTTGTGGGTTTTCAAAGTTTCGGGGCAAGTTCACCGCGCACATTTCGGAAGCATTTTTCACAATGGTTCCATCACTGGTGATCATGTAAGTTCCCAAGGCTCCATTGGAATTGGCATTTCCTATAACGGTGCCGAAAATGGCGTCCACTGGTGCACCAATCGAGGCAGGGGCGCTCGGTTTTACGGTATTGCACGAACTTTGGGAAAATGGAGGCCGCATGCTGACCATCGACTGATTACTTACGAGGCTGGTATTCCCGTACGCATCAACTTCAACCATCGTCGAGCCCGTATTTGAGCCATGAACCTGTAAGTGATCACTTATGGGTACAGAATCTGGCACCGATGTAACAATCGAGAGACCCTGAACCCCTTGCACGCCTTGAAGAACTGTCATCGGCTGAACTGACCCGTTGCCGGACATCATCTGCTGCAATGAGACGTTTTGGACGAACGTCGAAGCAGTGGCACCGGAATTTCCAAAAAAGCTTATGGGCTGAACGAGATTAATCTGCCCCTGAGGAACTGTTGCCGTATTGGGCCCAGCAGCCATACTTAAAAACGGATTTTGGGCTGCGGTTGCAAAGATTTGCGAGTTTTCAGACGGCATCATCTGATTGAGATTCTGGTAGTTGATAAGCGGCTGTGAAGACACCGGTAGCTTGTTACCAGGAAGAATAGTAATAGTCTGTAACATTGGATTAGGGATGTTTTGAACATTCGGCATTACAATCTGCGAGGTCTGCGCTCCAAGTTGAAGCATGGAGGCTACGGTCTGCGGTCCCGATTTTCTGTTACGGCGTGCAGCAGATTTTTTAGCCAGGGATCCTTGTGGACTGTCCCCTCTCGGAATGGGCGTGGAGCAGGAGTTGGACAGAGGGGTGCTACAGCTCGATCCGACACTCGGTGTGCTTCTAGCTTCCATAATTTCCATGTGCGCCTTGTTTTCGTCAATCACTTGCCCTCCGATTGAAGTCAGGGAACCTGGGATTAGATTTCCAAACAATTGGGCCCCAGCCTGGGCATTCGTTGCATTGGTAAAATTCTGCATATTGGACGAGAGATTGCCCAGGCTGTCAATGGACAGAGTCTGTGGGATAACTCCAGTACCATTTTGAATAAAGACGGGATTTTGCATAGCATTCATTGCAAAAGCATTCACAAACTGCACCACTGGCTGCCCGAGAATCTGTTGAGCCACTCCGACGGTAGGGATGACTTGGGTCATCGTAGCTGTAACCGTGGTCACATTGGGAATGGTCAGCGGCGGCATAGACCCGACTGGAGTCAACTGATTCGTCTGCATGTTGGCAATATTGGCCACCGTCATTGCCTGCGCTTGACCATTTCCTGTCGTCATCAACAGCTGCCCACAACCGGAAACGATAAACTGCCCGGCATTACCAACGGCCTGTGATGTTAAGCCCGGTTTCATGACCGACTGTGCAATTAACGGGGATTGCTTGTACTCGTTGGACATGTGGTCGCAGTTCATCGGCAACGCATCAACGACTTCCCTCGAGCCACTTATGAACATCCTCTGCCCATCATTCTGCACTTCCACAAGTTTCCGACAGTCCAGATTCATGTTTGTTCCTTGATTGTTGAATACAGATTGGCCATCCATCATTCCAAAGATTTGGGCATGCGCTACGTCCTGTTGCTGCTGAAGTTTAGTGATTTCCCCTGCAGCTACAACCATGCTGCCATTTCCTTGGGCAAGCGTAGCATTCAGTACAGTATTACACGTCTGTACGATGCCCGGGCTAAGCATTGACGGATTCCCAGGTGGTGCCCCAATAAACCCGCTCGTTCCCACAATGTTCCCCATGGTGTGGTTCGAATGCATACCAGGGCCCAACATGCCAGCATTGCCAGATGCCAAGTTAGTGCCGGATCCATACATAGTTGTCGAATCCGACGAATAGGACATCGAGGCAGCGTGAAGTCCGGCATTGACCACCAGTTGTTGCTGATTAACCTGTCCTTGCTGCTGGGGCGAGATCTGCTGCGGCGCCGGTCTGATGTCCACAATATTCTGCAAGCCAAGACCCCGGTTAGCAAACTGGTGACTTATTGAACAAGCTGCGTTAGCAGGTCCATTCTGAAGTATGATAGGCTGTTGGGAATTGGCGACAATGTGCCGTATCCCACCTGGAAACTGGGGATTGCTGATGAGGTGTTGCTGCTGACCGAGCCCGTGGTACTTGACCGCATTGTGCGTGTGCAGAAACTGCGACTGATTTAAGCTAGCCATGACCGTGCCCTGATGCGCCACCATCTGGGCCCTGGCCGTAGCCGATAATAGATTGCTGGCCACAAACTCGCCAGAATTAGTCCTTTGATTGAAAACGTGTTGTAGCATGATGCCAGAGCCGGGTCCAATATTCTGCGGACTAGTCTGCATACTTTGCTGAACGATGGGCTGTTGAACCGTGTTGCCAAACTGCAGGCCAACGCTGGTCGGCTGAAAAGTCATATTGTTGTTATATGGGATCATCCCGGTGGGAAATTGATTCAAGGTCCCAACGTTGCTCTGGTTTGGATGAACCAACTGGATGTTGTGCTGCATTCCTCCATTTGAAGCCATGGTGCTCATCATTGGGTTGTTAAGAGTCGAAACTGTTGTGGTCCCCTCGTTCAGGTTCATTACGTGTGACTGGTTCAAGATGCCTTTATTGACATCCACGTTTTGCATCATTGACGTTTCGTTAGAATTAGCAGTAACGGACATGATGACCGGCTGGTTGATGACGGTGTTAGTGGTGTTGCAAGTCACGACCTGTCTTGGCGTTTGCATGACATTCGGGTAGCTGGATACAGGCTTTGCATAACTTGGCACTGGCGCAAGCCTCGTCATAGCAGGCAATGCTACACCAATGGAGGATGGCTGCGTTGAATGTGGTTGAAGGGGCCTGATTCCACGCAGAGCATAGGATGGATCGTACGAGGTGGATACAATAGGACAGTTCGAACTGATGGAGGATGGAAAATGAATAGGAACTGAGTGGGAAGATTGTGATGCGTCCACGATGTATGGCGTTGGATTGCCTTCGATGAATGTGTAGCAGCTCGCAGAACTTGCTGCAGTTCTACCGACGGAAGTTGGAAATGGACCAGCCAGAGCCGGTGGTCTATGATTTTCGAAGGGAATCTGTCGCACGTCGATATTCGGGCAAGGAGATGAACAACCGGCTTTCATTTTCTTCGCCTTTCCTGTTTTAGGAGGCAAAAGTTCGCTTTTCCCACAAACATCCGATTGTGACATCGTTTTCCTGTGGAACATACCCGACTGGGAAACGAGTACTGGCAGGGGATTAGGATTGGAAGGTAGATTTTCAATTTCGCGAGACTGGACTCTCGTAGTTTGCGCCACAATTTTCGCAGCAACATTAGTCATCACGGGAATTTTGTCCCCATTATTGTTTAAAGTCTGCTGGTGGGCCATGGCAGATTCTGGAGAGCAATTCAACATTACTCGGCTGGAGCCGGGGGTATAACCGGGACACGTGATACACTCTCTGTGACTATTCGTATTTACGACTTGTTGATTACTGAATGGCTGTGCAATAATCGCTTCGGTAGAATTAGTCATGGATGATCCCAACTGACCAGTGGTCGAACACGCAGCAACATTATTCCTCCCATTCCAAATTTCATTTGGCAGATTCTGTTCCCTTGAAATTGGTGTCCGTTGCATTTGCTCTGGTAACATCTGCACCGACTGCCTTGCAAATTGCTGTTCCGAGGGCTGCATATTCTGCAGGCATGACGACACCGGTATTGTAATTGTCGGCTGGTGCTGACAAATACTATGAGCCTGAGACACGGATTGACAATTACAAGGCTTGATGGCCAGCTGTTGGACTACTTGTTGTTGCTGTTGTGAATGCTGCATGAATGGCAACAAATTGGAGTTTCTTTGCACGTAAGATTGGTTAATTTGGGGAGAAAATTGCGGTTGCTGCATGTGTATAACTTGTTGTGCTGAGCCACCAATCTGCTGCAAAGACGGAGGTCGAAGCGCCTGCGCTGGCATTAACGGCGGTAATAACTGCTGAGCCTGTACGGAAATTTGCTGCTGATGCTGATTCTGTTGTTGCTGCAATTGAGGCAAAAGCAAAGCCGAGGAAAGTCTGGGTTGATGGGTCACTTGGGGAATAGACGAGATTCTTCCGGGCATGATTGAATCTGGGTTCTGTTGCCTATTCTGCGAATTGGCAATATAGGGTATGACGTCCACATTGTAGGCGCATTTTGGAGCTGTGATGGTAGCAGGTGTCCCACCGCAATTAGATGTTATTAACTGTCCGTCTGCCGTTGCCCCAGTCCAAATTGAAGGAGCAGACAACGGATTCACGTGCTGGAGTTGTTGATCCTTTCTTGGACTACAAGTAGCACCAATTTTTTCTCGTTGTGCCAAAAGCTGAGATACTAGCACGCCATCGTATGGACTGGAATGGGTTCTGCTACGAAAGCCTGACTTCTTCTTAGACACCAGATCTGATGAGACTGAAAATTATTTTAAAAAAAACAAAAATCAATATCAATCGCACCTAAGACAAATGTAACTTAAGCATACATTGAAATTGTTAAAAGAAATGGAACGTTTTGTAAGATCCCACAAAAATGTGCACTATTAAGATAATATTTTTATTGACATGTATAGTGCCACAGTCGATACATTTGAAAGGAAACTAAATTGTTACAACTTCTGAGATTGCTGCTATTACATTTGTATAAATTAAAAATAATAATAATTATATTATTAGCCATAATTATTAGTCCTAAGGAGATGAACAAAAGCTTGTTGTAACCCTTACTTAAAGCAACTCAGCAGCACAGTTACCTTATCTATAGCATTAGATGGTGACAACATTGCAGGTTATGTACATGTCTAAGTGGGCCAATATTCTATTCTCCTCATTAGTTTTAATTAAAATCGAAATGGATATCAATCAAGACTTTTTGCAAGAAATCATTAAAACAAACTTTTTTACTTAATACAGTGTTTAAGTGACAAGACAGTTTAAGATTTTTATTAAATAACTGCAAGTCAATAACGCTAGGTCAGTGATTAACTCTGAGTAAGCAACTCTTAAATTTAAACAGGATCAATTTCCTTGCTCCAAGTACATTACTTTGTGTCAACTGGCTCAACTGCCTTTCTTTTTTATTTTATGCTTAGATTTAAATCAACAAGTTTAAATGAAAATCCCATGTGATTTAACTTGACTAATTGAAAAAAAATTAACCCAGATTAAAAAATGTCAGATAGCAAACTAAGCAATTCCACATGAATTCTATGAACAACTAACTTCACAGTATTTGTAATTCAGCCAATCGCAGAGCTAGGAAACACTGAACACTATTTAAACGAGGCATTTTGCATAAGTCAGTGTCTAGTATCTATATCGATCGTGATTTCAAAGAATGCATATCCAGATTGTTTACATTTTTTTTTTTTTTCATTTTAAAAAAAATATTGATCCATGAAACACAATCCATGCTAATTTGACTTCTGCAATCAAAGAAATAATGGTGTACACGCACAGGTTGTTGTGTTCAAACATCGTTCCTGTAGTTTTGTTAACAATCGTGCACTCCATGCAACTACAGTTTAATAATCATCATTAGATGTACGAATAATGACACTCAGACACAACAAAGAATGACTCATTGGCCAATCATTAACTCCATGTTCCATTATTTTATTTTTGTATCAAATAAGCACAAGTAAACCACGCAACTTCCTCGTCCATCCCCTAACACACGAGTGTCAAGAGTAGCTACTAATTGCATGAAATCAACATTGAACACCTTTTTTACATCTCGGAAGTGCATGCACTGATTCCCCTTTTTGTTTGTTTCATATAGACACGCCATATCATTAGTTATCCCAATATGCTAAAGATGGGGTCACCAAGGCGCCTCACAGCAAACTGCAAGAGAACCCAGACTACTCAAATTATGCAAGCTCATAATATTGTGTTTAAAAGGCAATTACGAGCCCTTCAACTTTATCACCTGTCTAATGATATGATATGGGGAAGTGCAAATAATTGGCCTGGCTATTTTCTCATACGTTCATACATCATGCGCAATTCTTCATTATTTATGCCAGCATGCACAATCCATAGTAGCAGCATGGTACTCTTGTATTAATTGATCAAAATAATAATTCAAAAGGAAATCTGCTTAGGGGAAAGTGTCGTTCAGGCACGTATACCACACTGATATTTGTACTGTTTTTCATGGTTTTCATTTTTTGGGTAGAAGATATCGACATAAAATAATTTCAAAAAATGCCGGCTGAAATTAAGAAAGCCAAGAAAGGTAAATTGATGGACAGGGGCGTGGGTACAATCCGTGTAATACATGAATGCTCCTAAACAAATATGCCTAGGGCGAGAAATAAATAGATAGAAAAATAAACATCAACAATACATTATGTAGGATTCACTGCAAACCAATACTGGAGACATTTATGGTACTACATACCATACAGTGTAAATGGTTTGTAATGAATAAATAAATGTAATTGATGCTAATCTATAGGGTTGTGATGATAATCAGCCATTTTCTTGAGTGAGTGACGTCATAGTGATGGGCATGACGTAAACTGTCTGGTATTCAAACAGCCCTGAAGGAATCTGTACCCCTTCATAATGACGTCACACACAATGTCATAACTAACTTAAAGGCTCTCCAGCTTAGGCAAACAATTTCTCTTTCCATCACAACCCAACATAAGTTTCAATTCTTTTATAAATTTATTACTTAAAAAATATTCGCTGGAGAATTGTATGTTATGTATGAGTGATATTTGTTGTTTTTTTTCAGCTTTTTAAATTTACCAATTCTGTATTGAGTAGGCCTACAGTTTTCCTTTAAAGGGACAGCCTCACTTTGAAACAAGTTGGTTTTAATAAAAAGAGCGTGAAAAATTATAATTAAAATGGAAATTGCGATTGCATTTG
>JAQIXP010000648.1:0-23655 GCA_034700285.1 Proteroiulus fuscus
AACTAGAAAATATGGGGAAATATGCAATTTTGGTGATTTTTAGCCCATTTTTGAGTGTTTTTGATCCAAAAAAAATCACCTGCGGCACCATATTGTGTCAATTTGTTTCAATAATGTATGGAAACTTTTTAATTTTTGCCTATGGCCAAAAATTTTGGAACATTTTCTTGGGTTGGAGCTTCCTCAAAATGGATTTCTGGGTGCGTCCCTTACCGTGAACCCCCCCCTCAAAACCAAAGTCTGGATCCGCTGGTGTCCCTCAATCATTACATATTGTCAATGCTGAACGACTTAAATCGCTCCTTCCCCCCCCACCACTTATTTTCTCCAATCGCACCCCCCCCCCCTCCCCATTCAAAACCAACTTCCTGGGACTGCTACTCATTTTTATTCCCCATAATGCCTTCATGAACCACGTTTAGATTTGAAGCAATGTATGCAGGTAAAGATGGTGAAGCTCGATTTACCAACCGTAGTAGACTGTTCAATTTATTACCACCTTTAATTGAAGTTTTCGTTTCCCATTAGCCGTCATGTAAAACCAAACACTTTTTTCTTTTTTAAAAATACTTGTACACTTTTTCCCATGAAATTAATGTTAATGTACAAAACTAGGCGCTATCCTGGAAGAGGGGTACCAAGGGTCGTCCACAAAAACCTGTTATTGTAAGATTTGGCGGAATCGGCTAGGTTGGTTAGGTCAGGTTAGGTTCGAGGGCTGAGGGCTAAAGGGGGTCGGGGGCAAAGCCCCCGGTTAGATTTGGGGTCCTGGGGCTAAAGGGGGTACTGGGGCGAATTAAGCCCCAGGTTAGGTTCGGTTTTTGTGGACGACCCTAATTGGTACCCTTCTTCTAGGATAGTACCCAAAACGGCTGATTGGCCAGTGGGAAAGGGTTTTCTGACCACATGTAGGTAGCACCAAGATGGTGGATTACTTGAAAATCTACTGTTACTTAACGATTATTATAATACCGTACAGCAGATCTATAAAATAAGAAACTATTCATGTAAATTGGCGACCGGGCCCTAAATATATATATACTAGGCTGGAGTTATTGTATGACAGATGAACCACTTCACAACATTACGGCGGCCCCCATATTTTGGGGGAGAAGAGAGACATCGTCTGGTTGCTATTCGGCGACCATATGCGTAAGGGCCACTCATGGTGTGGTTCATCAGTCGTACATTACTCCACTAGGCTTACACCCCTATAAGTCGGTTCCAATAATTTTGGACCCTGGCTGCATAGGAAATACATGGGGACCAGCCTGGGTCCAAAGTTATTGGAACCGACTATAGTGGTACCTTACTTTGAACGAATGTTAGAACTTTGGTGTAACAATTACACGTAGAACTAGTATACATTAATGCCGGTACATGTTATTTAGACAAGCATCATCAAAACTTATTTACATAAATTTAATACCATCTTTCGTTCAGGTGTCCATAATAATTATTATGTCAGCTAGGCAGCGTGTCATGGCTTGTCACGTGCTTTCCAAATGCACCTCTTTTGTCGACCAGTAGAGAGCGCCTGATAAATTCCTAAGTGTTTGCACAAAGTCTTTTCGCAATATCCATTAGTATTTCAGTATGAAATAATAATTAAAGTTACGTATTTAATATTTCTTTCAATTTTAAGCAAACGTAATCTTGCCTTGATTGCGCAAGATTATCCGAAGCAGCCCGAAAATTCTTCCACTACCACTGATGCTTATCGTCAGCACCAGTGACGCTAGTGTAGTCCGTTGTCATGGAGGCCAGTCTTGGCGCCAAATTCCATTCTCCATCAATTTCTATTAACTCAAAATTAATAAATAATTGCAAGTTTAGTAGGCCCTATAAAAAATTACTTCTAAGTTTCATTATTTGGAAATAGGCCTACAGGGTTCATACCGATCACTTGACCAGGAAAGTCAAGAAAGTGAAAATTTGTTATGGAAAGAGAAAAAAAAGTTCTTTTTGTCGGCTAGGAAGTCAGGAAAAATTCAGGAAAACCGTTTTATCATGCAAAGTTAAAATAAAAGGTATTTTTGTCAGGGAAAGTTAGGAAAACTGTTTTTTGTCAAGGAGATTTCATCAAGAAAAAGTATTTTTGTCAGGGAAGACAGTTTTTTATCTTGATAGTCAGAGCAAACTGTGTTAGTTGTCAGAGAAAGTCAGGTACTCAGGAAAAATTATTCTTGCCTGGAAAAGACAAGAAAACGTATGGTGTTTTGTTTTGCTAGAGAGATAAGGGATTCGTGCTTTAATTGTCTGGGAAAGTCAATTTAGCATACTTGAAATAGCAATCTAGTGGATTAATGGGACGCCTCAACTTTTTCTTTAAAAGTTTTCACTGACTTTTTATGATAAAATTCCTTTTTCTTGAATTTCCCTATCAAAACTCCTTTTCCATCACCTTCGCGTTGATATAAAACCATGTAGGCAGTAGGGCTATTTCTAAATTAAACTTAAAACTTTATAGTTACAAATAGTTTGTGAAAAGGACATAAACTTGTATTATTTTGAAGTATTATTTAATAAATGTAACTTGTATTTGCAAATGAAAATTTATTAATATATTTGCAATGAATTTATTATGCGGCAGTGAATACCTGTATTTATTTATAGCAAAGCTGAGAAATTGAATTTGGCGCCTAAAATTAAATGAAACAACAGTCGATTGCAGCGACCCTTTTAGGTAGTGGTAAAAAATGGCGGCACTTATTCAACAATCTAGACATTTTAGGTATTTTTTACATAAAATATTAAATAATAAGCTGATACTTTAGCTGTTTTGATAAGTAAGTTAGGAGTTAAAATGAAATATATATATATTCTATTTTAGGTTTCTTGTAGCCTGCAACACAACAACCAAATACAGACAAGCTTATCCATTGTCAATTGAAAATAATGCATTAGAGCTTAGAAATGAACGAAAAAGATACTTCAATTCAAATCGTTCATCTATTGTAAGGATTGGAAGAGAAAATTATACACGTTTATATCTTACATTGTTAGTACAACCAGATGGGTCAACGATAACAGTTAGATATGACGTGCCACAGAAAATTATTAAGGTAGGCCTATATAGGGCCTTAGTATAAGCAATAGCACCAGATCTTTCATTATGACATTAATAATGGGCGATGGTCAGTAGACATTCTATCTTGCACTAACATTGGCACATTGCACTTTTTCAGCTGCCAGTCGACATATCACAGCTAGGTGATGAAGAGAAGAAACTTAACTTACTCAGGCGTAAACCAAAAGAAAAAATTGTTATTCAGGAGGAAGTAGAAGATGATTTCAATGTAGACCAATATAGCCATTTATGGAAAACAAAGAAATGAAGCTAAATTTCCTTAGTTAGAACCTGCTTTAGTAGAATAATAAAAAATACAACAGTTAAAATATTGCATAATGATGGCCAATTACTTTTTAATCCTATTGTATTTCATTGTATGTGCATGTCGCATCTCTACATGATCCAGAGAAACTGGAAAATACGGGAACAACCTGATAGCAGTATATAAGACAAACTCAATTTTCTTTGCGTCTCTTATGAAACCTGATGGGCTTTTGAAAGCATTGCAATGGAGATTTAACATTGTTGCTTTGACCAAGTTATACCCTGGATGTGCTGAATTTCTAATTCGTTTAGAATTTATAAAGGTTAGTGAATCGAGTTTCACGAACTATGCATTCCACGTATCTACCTGCAAACACCGCTTTAAAGGAAAAATGTAGTTCGTACAAGGGCAAAAGTTTGTGGGGGGAAGGGGAATTATCACAATTGAGATTTGATATTGCTGGTTAAGACACAGCAAAAATACTTATTTTCAAGCTAGAAACAAGTTGTATTTAAGAAATCAGAGCTACCGGTATGATTTTGGGATCCTAATATTTTATATTAGTCTAAGATTGCATAGTCTAGACTAATATTATATATTTTGTGACAACTTTTATGTTTAAATGATTGTTCACAAGCACATAGTATGCATAATTTTAAATTTTCTTTTAAACTGTAAGATTTTCATTTGCAATAATGATTAATTTAGTGTTTTAAAATAAATTCAGAGTACATTTTAGGAGTTAACTATTGCTCATGCATTTTGTTGATTTAGGGTTAGTTTTTACTTGAATAGTTATGATGTACCTTATACAAATGATGAAGGTCGTCATAAATGCAACTTAATCCGCTGTGAAAGTCTCGCCAATAGCTTCTAGATGTGCGCAGAGGGGAATCAAATCTGTATCTCCAGTAAGTTGGACAATATGGGCAACTTAATATTTGTGAAAAAGAAATGGATAACGGTTAAAAATGTTTATGATCATGCAATTACTTTTGTTTATCTTGAATTGTAACATACCTGCAAAAATTATTACAGACAGAAGTATGGCAAATACAACTTAATGGCCTACATATGTCGGTATATGGCGTCATGAGTTTGTCATCCTGGAATTGATAAAAATATATAAAAATGCAAAATGCATTTTGTCTATGTAGAAAAGGAGCCATGATAAAAAATTATGATTACATTAATAGGATAAAAGTAATCCGTTTGCTGAGCTTGATCAAGATGTGTTAGTAAATTGGATTGTTTGTTTGTTTGTGAATCTTCTATTCTGTCGGAATCGAGTGCTAAACCACCAAAGCGTTCATTGTAGGTTGGTCTGTTAAACAGTAAACTTCTTGGATGTCTCACATAAAGTCCATCTTCGTGTCTGTCAGAGTTTGTACGTGGAGATGGATGATCCGGATTTGGTAGAACTCGATCTTGTCCGCCTCGAGCAATCTCCGGAGAAGGCATTATTATTCTTTCAGCAGCAGGCTTCATCGCGTTGTTTTCATGTTGATTTTTGGTTTTACTTTGTTGGTGTGACCCACATACACCTTCAGATCTTAATTTTGACTGTTTGTGCTGTTTTTCATTACCTACAAAAATACTTTCATTATAACTTTATTTTTTAAAAAAAACTTAGTTATTCCAACACATTTTTATATAGTTGCCTGATGCATAGCGCCTATGAATGTTGTGGTTGACTGGAGAAACATTGTTATCCATCATTCGACAGGCAGCACACTGACCATCTCGATGTGGGGAATAACAACAGTAGGCCCTTTTAGATTCAAACTCTTTGTACAACGATGGTTTACGGTTAATCAATTTGCTATCAACCTGTGAGATTAAAGAACCTAAAAGTTACATTATCAGATGTGCCATAACCAAAATGAACATGCTTAAAGTAATAATTAATAGATACCCTTCTGATAACGAAAGGTGGTCTATCCTCCATCAGATCCAAACGTTCCTTTATAGGGGTACTTTTGCTTAACTGTTTTCCAGAAGTTTTACAGTAGTTCTTTGCAACGCTGGTGCTGACACCATAAGTTGTATTCCTAATGCCCAATCGAATGCTGTTAGTCCCCAAAAATTCTTCAATCAGTGCATGGATAGATAAATGCAATCTTGGTCCTATAATACTCTTTTATAATGTTTGCATTTTAAGTCATTAACATCCAAACTGATTCATTGTAGTACAACTTAATCAATCGGTCACAGCTTACTTTAAAACTTTTATGGATGGGTGTTAAGATTATTTCTCTCTCAATCTCGGAATACGAAGGCAATGTAGCTGAATCGTGGAATAAGAAGTCAAGCAAGTTACTTTGGTATGTTGCCAAATTTGTGGAGACTCCTGAATGACTAATTTGTGCAAGAATAATTTGTATGTACTCATCTAAAAAATTTAAAAATAATTTCAAACATTTAATACTTATTTCTGAAAATGCAGCCGAATAACACGAAAAATTTATAATATATACCTGCAAGTAAGTTCAATATATTCCAAAAATTATACCAAGTATATTCCTATAATAAATAACATCTCAATAATCTATGTAACATATATAGCTTTAATGTACCGTACGTAATGTATCAGTGTAGGCATATATAAGCCTAAATCAAAATAAAATTTAATGTAAATAACTATATCATAGCCACAACCTAAAAAGAAACGAGTCTTACTTTCGCCACACAAAACTTGTCATAAAATCGAAGTGGAAATATTGGCAGAACATTTCGTGTGGAAACGCATTGATCAAAAACTTGTATAAAAACGTGAACGTATGGGCGAGGGAAAGGTAATAACCATGCTCTCGGGCAAGTTACCTGCAACATTTAAATATATAGGTCATTCTATATTAATCAATAACATTTTAATATATACAGGCATGCAGTGGAGGCACAACAAGCACACTTGCTAAAGCAATAAAAATGAAATAAATGATACTACCATCTAAAAATCTACTGCTGTTTGATTTCTTCATTCAGTTGCAAAAGAAAGTACTAAAATGTAATAATATCTGTGCAAATTCTTACTGTTTTCACAGTAAATTCCAAAGAACATCTAAGACTGCCAGAATTCATATCTTGCGCGCGACAAACACAGCCTCAATACGAAAATTGCTTATGGCCATCAAAAGAACACTTAAAATGTGAAGCCAAGACCAATTAGCAATAGCAGACATATTGAAACTCAATTATGGATGCTTTAATACATGGAGCTATCCTGCTTCTAAAACATGCCTTACATTTGCCTTACAGTACCTTAACTTACAGTTAACTTACCTTACTTACCTTAACTTACCTTAACCTTACAGTACCATTTGCCTTAACAGTATATGTAAAAGTATATAAAACCAGTTTTATTTTGAGAAAACATACAAACCTAGAGGAAACCAGAATGGATGAAACTTGATAATTCCAGAATTTGAAATTGTTAGCAGTAATTAAAATAAAAAATTATTGACTTCTTATTACAAAACTGGTAATCTTTCTACATTGTACTAGTAATTTTTAAATAATGAAAAAAATAAACCCTGATCAATTCACTAAGGTTTAAATAAAGAAGTTTCTGTGCTATCTGTGTAAATGAATGCATTTAAATTAGCCTAGCAAATGCCAAAATAAAAACTAAATATTTGCTTACTAAATTATGTAACTAAACTTTTCAAACAATGTATGAACCATCAACCATATATATTCGTAAAAAAGAACAAAACAAACAACGAATAAAAAAATACAACGATTTTATCACATTAAAATTAACAGTTAATGTACAGGACACAAAAGAAAGATGGCGCCTTTAACGATGACGGTAGTCATAAATACATTTCTGGAAATATTGAAGGACAAAATTAATTACGCCATAGGAAATGAGTACCTACATATCTTTTTAATGTACCGGTATGTCCTGTTCATGCTACCTGCATCTAAACTTACTGGTACTTAAAGGGGAAGTCTCACTTCATGACAAGTGTTTTTAAATGCCAGGCATTAAAACAAAACATGAGTTAAAATAATTATTTTGGAATTATTTGTGAATGAGAAATTTAAGTTTTTTATGTAAAACATGGGCAGTACTATATTACATAATCTCAGGAATACCTGAATCATAAAATTCAGAAATTGTAGCACCATCTGTTAATACAGGGATACAGGGTCACCATTGGACACATTCAATTTTGACTTCACCTTCAGTCAATGCACTAATGCATTCAAAAGAAAAGAATAAATGTATTTTAAACAAAATCCAATTTTTACCATGTTATTTTTAATATGGCAGAAATTTTCTGAGAATTTTAGTAGTGTACACTTGGTGACGCTTTTGTCAATAAAATGGTTGCCATCGCTGACCAATATTGTTCAAGAAATCATGGTCTTTATCCTTTTCTTTTATTCATGGTAAACTTGTATAATATAACAAACGAATTTCTCATATTAACACTTTTTCTTCTTTCACTTAAACATCACTTATGTTAGTACAAAGTAAGACTTTCTCTTTACATGAAGTTATTGTAACTTCTGACACAATCCTCAAAAATACATATAAAAATTCAGCATATGAGCAACACCATTTAAAAGTAAAAGGCTTATACAAACAAGTGTTGCAATTTATAAATGCCATGTTAATAATCCAAGTTACAATTTCAATCAAATGGATAACAATACAGTTGCATGTATTTTTGCCATTTAATATTAGAGGTACCCCTGGGACGAAAACCCATTTATATGAACACCTTGCCTGTATGAGTATTCGTCCGTTCAATAACTCCTGGTGGCTTAACTTTTTTGAATCCAACTCTCGGATTTTAAGTCAAAACAGTCAAGTTCGTTATTGACAGAAATCGGCCACACCCTCACGTATCCACCCATTTTCATCCCTTAGTTACACCCATTTTGCAACGGTTTGCATAGCTGTAGAAATCGGAATAGAAACTGTACAATACTCAAAATAACAAGATGTTACTTTGTACAATAGGTAATCCGCAAATTATAACTCTAATTAATAAAAATACTCAATCACAATGCAATGATGGACCTTTATGACTTTAAGAAAATAAATATTTCAATAATACACCAGCTACAACATTATG
Organism: Proteroiulus fuscus; assembly: GCA_034700285.1. NCBI lineage: Eukaryota > Metazoa > Arthropoda > Diplopoda > Julida > Blaniulidae > Proteroiulus > Proteroiulus fuscus. Next base: position 8,429 of record JAQIXP010000648.1, read on the forward strand.
TGCAAATGGATGCATTTTTGCCCTTTTTTAACACATAAAACGTTTCCTTCAGGCAGGGCTATTCAACCGTCAACTGTCCTTCCAACATACCTTCAACAGTCCATTTCAACAATATTTGGACTAACAATCTGTTAAGAGTGTTACCTGGCCAAACTATACGTAAAAGTTCACATATTTGAATACCTTATTGGAAAGCAACTGAGTCTAACTTACTTTAAATCAAAATAATGTAAACAGAAAATATATGAGATTCACCTAATAAATTTACTAATATTAATCACAAATATAGAATGCTCACATGAAAGAGTATTTTAGGCATATTATAAATAGCGAAATGTATGGCTTACTATGCTAACTCAAACTCAAAAATTCTTATATTAGAAAAAATGGACATTATACTATAGACAATCCACGTTAAATTTTCTTTATTAGTTATTTATAAAATTAGCTGATGTCAACAGGCATTCAAAATGCAGAATTTACATACCTGACAATTTAGGGTGTAGTGATCCAGCCACTACTAACCATGAAATTGATAATTCGGCGGCGACGAATCTTGTCCAAGCCATAAGGATGACAAGCTTTCACTGGGACACCCTGTCTCCTGAGTAAATGGTCCTAAATAATAAATATGATAGGACAATTTCAACAATATTCATTGCACAAGTTTTAGATAACATTTTATTAATATACACTATTTTAAATAATCTAAGTTTCTTGGTAGGATTAGTTAAACAACTGGTTTCTTAAATAACTTACACGTAATTCCAGTACTTTATGGAATCGCCAAGTTTTGTCAATTCATGGCTTCCAATAATTTAAATTAACAAAATTAGTTAATAATTTTGAATTCTACCGTGGCTTTTTCAATGCTTACCTTTAAATAATGGAATAGAAAAACACGACAAAGTCTTGATTATAACCACAAACCTCTGGCTTACAGGGTCAGCAACGAGGTTCGTGGTTATAATCCCAACTTTGTCCTGCTTTTCCTTTCCATTATTTAAAGGTAAGTATTTTAAGAAACGAATTGTTTACACTACGTTTAAGTTAAAAACATGAAGCCATCCTAGCAATAGAAGCATTTAAACCTTCAAAAATGTGGAATAGACTAGGCATTTACCTTTAATAAAACAGCTTTCAGCGTAATATAACTGGCAGGTCGCAGGCCGAGTGACCTACACAGCTGTACGAAAGATAAAGAAAATTAAAATAAAAAAGACACTTTCGTGCATCCTGAACAATTAACAAGTGCTTACCTTTTTCTCTCGAACCGATAGGAGTTCAGCACCAGCAAGAAGAGAAACATCGACTTCTTCTCGTGATTCTTCTTCTTTTATTATATCATCTCCTCCTGCACTTCCTTTAAAAAGAATAAAGGGAAATCTGTATTTAAGCTATGCATAAATCTTGAGGGCTTTTACTGTTATTTTAAAAAAGATGCACAAAGCAATACTAAAACAGATCTATACTACAAACAATAGGGAGTTTTAGTTCATCACAATATTTTTTCATTCGTATAAAGTAATCACATTCGTTTATGAACGAATGAGACTTCGTAGGACAAGCTAATTTCTGTTAGCACCTGCACATGGGCGGTGCCGCTTCTTCGTACTGACGAAACGATTTGCCAAGAACTAAAATAATCTAATAATTTTGTTTTACCTTGTTGTTCTAGTGTAGTATCTTCGCTGCCTTTTTCTCTGTAAAATAAACCACGTAAGCATTAAAGGGTCGCACCAAGCAGCGGAAGTAAGCGTTTAAAAGAAACCTCAACTAACTCTTGTCTTTTTGATACCATTGATGACTTTCGGTGGTGAACCGCTCCACTGGAGCCCTGTATTTGTAGAAGACTGGTATACATTGAAGTACATTCATCAAGGCAATACTTATTTCAATAACCAAATGCACTAGCAAAAATTGGCATACAATTAAGTCACTTACAGCCTTCTTCTTGTTTTCTTTTCGCTTTTCCCTCTTGTACCTTGCTGTTTCAAATTCCCCACAATCTAGTAATGTAAAGATAAATTATAATGAAAACATTGCATATATTAAAATAGTATAAACGTTAAAGAAATTCAAGTTACCCTCTAATTTAGTGAGGCCATTTCTTCTATATCGCACTAATTCTTTTATTCTAATTTTCAATTCTTTTTCTTCTGCAAAAATTAACGTAGTTCTTATTAGTATAGGTTAATGATACCTGAGGCATGTTAAAACATGTACGAAGAAGCCTCCATAGGATTCAGAATATCTAAATGGTGCCAAAAAACGTAAAAAAAAAATATCCTACTTTGCATATTTTCAAAGAGCTGTTCTTGTTCTTGAGAAGTGTGAAACTGAGCCATGACTCGCATTCGGTCCTGAAATTCTCTATGGATGTAAATTCACATAAATGAGCAAGTTATTCGATAATATTAGCATGAAGTTGTGTGGAAATTCAAGCAACCTACTTTTCTTCTTTGGAATGTCTTTTCTTGGAATTTGGCCCTTTCGTTTTGTTGGCAACACTATAGAATAACACAACCAGCCCATATTCTCTAGCAATTTTTTTTCTTCTTAATCTCTCTCTTAGCCGTCTTGCATAAATATCCACGTGGGCAACTTTTAAAGCTACAAATGCATAAATTCACATATGCATGTTCAATTAATGCTCCAAGAAATATAGCAAAATTTATACTTAATTTAACTAACCTATATCAATGTCCTCATCTTCAGGATTAACGACTAAGTTACTAACGAGCAATTCGGCTTCATTGTCAAATTCCTATTAAATTCATTTTGAAAAAAAGATTAACAACACATACAAATAATATAATGGTTTAAATTACAAAAAAAATTTAGCAATTAGTAGTGATTACCCTTTCAAAATCATCCCGGTTTGGCAAATACCCTAATTCCTGCTGCTCAGCTTGAGTAATTTCAAGTGGTGCAAGTCTTGAACTTAGATTAGGGGATAAAGGTCCACCCTCAGGGCATGTGTGATCATTGGGCTTTATTTGCACTTCCTTTGGCCATGTTACTAAAATTGCAACGCAAATGTTCAGATTTTTATGGCATTAAAACAATTAAGAGCAACGCATTACAATGCAGTTTAGATCAATTTATCTTATATACAAAGCCTTATCCGTATTAAATAAGCCCAAAAGTTTTTTTATTATAAGGCAGATTTCCATTACAATAAAACTCCAAATCATTTATGTAGAAAAATTCCTACCAACTTAAATAATAATAGATGAAAAAGTACTTGATTCATTTGAAAATTAGTACACCTTCAAATACCATGAAATAAAATTTCCAGCAAAATGCTAATAATGAAAATTACTAGCCCTACATGTACAGCTTAAAAGGCTTTCACATTCTCAGAACTTACCACAACCAATATTGCCACATATGTACAAGCTGCTGTAATGTTCCTTGGCTTCTATTAAATTAATACAAAAATTGAAATGTAATTTACAAATTAATGAAAACATTTCAGTATTTGTTAAGTAAAACTTGCCTTCAGCATTTCTGCTTTCAACTTGATTTGCAATATCTTCCCTAAAAAGTAATACCGAAACAAAGTTAATAAATGCAAGAAATCATCCCATTCGCTTTGTGCTTACATGCTCGACAAATACTAAGCTGACCAGTTTCCAAATCCATAATGTTCGATAGCATCCAAAAGTCGCACTTCTTCTTTTGCTCTCCAATTATGAGGCGTTTCAAATATAGGAAAATTTCCACAATCCTAATAATCACAAAATCTTCTATTAGAATATGAAACATTCGTTGTATCTCACAAATGAAAACACAATTTTTTGATTAATATTGACCAATTAATAGTAGGGTTTTGCATTAAAATCAAATGAGTAATTTGTATTTAGAAAGACTGTGTGTGAAACTAACTTACAATAATTTGATATCCATGGGCATTTTTATGGCAACCAATTTCAGCTCCACATGAAAAACACTAAAAACAAACAGGACTACTTAAGACATTGATAAATAGGAGTAGCATGGTGAATTTTAGAAGAAACCAAGAAATTGCACAAGTTTCTTCATAGTTCTCATTGAACATACTGGTCTGATATGGCTAAACAAGACTGACTGCAAAGCATGTGACACAAATGAAAAAGGGTATGTTGCTCCAACTGTTAAATTGTGACGGTTAATGTCACAAACAATCTATCATGAACTGAGTAATCAGAATCATCCTGTTCGGATGGATATATATCATTTTGTTCCAGTCTGGAAATAGTTTATTCACCTGTTGTGAGTATATGCAATGGAGGCCTGCAAGGAGTTTCTTGTTTTGAAATGGAAAACAGCTAGAGGGACGTCCATAAATGGTGTCCAACACCAAAGCAAGAAAAATCAATTAAAAGCGATTTATGCTGACTGTAGGGTACTGAATTGAAGTTTATTTAGTCAAGACGTTATGTCTAGGAGCAATACATAAGAAAGTGAATAAGTAATATGATTGGTAGGTCGTTACTGCCGCAATTGCTGAACATTTTATACTTATTTCTCTATATTTTACAAAAAATTCTTCAGGACAAACTAGTTTCTTTAACTACACGGTTTTTCCTTTTTTTTAAACAATATATATAAAACTAGAAATACATTTGAATTCTGCATTAACTGTGCCATCAACCTTAGTATTTAACAAATTTAACACAATATTAGACATAAATTATTGATCAAAAGGCACTATGTTATAAACTTTGCATGAAAATAAGTTTTAATGTTAATAGAAGAGACTGATTGTTTGTTTGATTCCTGTAAGTTGTTGCTCTTTCACAATTGAGCATGACTAATGGACGTTTGAAAGAAATAAAAGGCAATTCAATTTAAATGCTTGAGGATAACATTACAATTTAAAATTAATAGCCTACTAGTTCTATGATTAAAACCTAAAATTAAAATCACATTAAAATTAAATAATTGGTGCAATACTTGTACCTTATTTTTTTCTCAAACTATAGGCCTACCATAGATAATTTTTTTAAAAGGGCAACTCCCACTTTAAAAGAAGTAATTATATGAAGAAGAGCATTAAAAATTATAAAATTCATGGAAATTCCAATTTGATTTCAGCCTACCGTATTGTTACGATTTAGCGCCAGGGCGCTTATTTCTAGAGTGGGCGCTTAATCGAGATTGGGAGGTTAAATAAAATTTACTAAATGTCAAAGCAGTGGCAGATCCAGGATTTTTTATGGGGGAATCCAACATATAATTTTTTTTAATAAACTTTAAAAAATTTTGATGGCTTTAATTCCCCCCTCCCCCCATGCTGTGCAGGGGCGCAGCCAGAATTTACAAATGGACCCCCAAACCCCCAAAATTTTGGCGATTTTAAAAAAAAAAAAAAAAACCAGGGGTTATCATAGGCAAAATGTTGGTCATGGGGGGTTGAACCCCCAAAACCCACCTTGGCTGCACCCCTGATGTTGTGGTGTCACAATTAATTCAAATTAACAAACATAGTCAATCTAGGAATAAATGTCACACGCTGAAATCCTTTTTAGGAGGAGGGGGCTACCCAAAATATTTGCTTCAAAATTTGAACTGCGGGAGAAAAGTTGATGGTTTTTTGTATGTAATTGCAAAAATTGTCAGAATATGGCGCCACAGGCGACTTTTTTTGTTCAAAAACACTCAAAAATGGGCTTAAAATCACCAAAATTTTAGGATGGTTCTCGGGATGTATTTGAGAATTTGCACTTTTGGTTGGCCAAGGAGGGGGGAAGGGGGGGTCCGGACCCCCTCGACCTCCCCCTGGATCCGCCACTGCAAAGTTACTGCAACCACAGTTTCTCGCCAAATCCAATAACGAATTTCCATGACATTTCCAGGTTTTCCAGACAAATTTTCACAAATTTCCAGACCCAACAAAGTGATTGTTAACTTATTTGTACTGACACATACAATTAAAAATGCAATATTTGGCAACTACCCTAAGCCGCACCCACAAATAAATTTTGTTCCGACCCGAAAATATTTTTCATGGTCTGCAGGTGAAAATCTGAAGGCTTTTGTACATTACTGCAATAAAATGACAGAAAATGGCACTGCAGGCAACTTTTCTGCTCAAAAATACTCAAAAATGGGCTAAAAAATCTCCAATAGTGCCTAATTTTCCATTTTATTTAGATTTTCTAGACACAGATTAAATTTCCATAACATTTCCAGACAATACTGATTTCCCTGACACTTTTCCAGATGGCCAGACAACCTGACTGAATTTATTAGGCTTAATTGGCGCTATATGAGATGAGAGGACCCACAGACCTGTTTTAACCCAACACAGTTGCATACACCGGGGTCCCCATACACCTGTAAATGTTGGGTTAGGTCACCAGGGGGGAGGGGGGGGGAAGGGGGGAGTCCTCTTCTCACATAGTACTGATGTCCTAACGTTAAATACAATCAATTAAGCACGAGATGATTATTTTGCATTTCACGTAGGGGCCTAAGACACCGATTCATCCTAGGCCTAGCAATGTAATTAACTGCATTCTTGGACTATAACCGCTCAATAAACGCCCTATTACTGGTATATTTATTTCGAATGTACGGTACATAAATACCGAAGGAACGGAAACGACACGAAGTGAGAAAGAGGGGATGAACATAGGAAGGCACCAATTTGTAATTGTAGGGGGAAAGGAAGAAAGATTGATGCAAAAAAAGAATTTATCATTAGGGTTAGCGACTAGCGTTACTTGCCTGTAAACAAAGATCGAAGTCTACACATTCTGCACATTTTACACGCAATCCATTGATATCTTCTTGGCAGTAGTTGCAATGATATTGTGCCATTTCATTACGCATCGATCATCAAAGTGAATTGATGCGAAATAAAAATGGCCGAATTGGTCGTTTTAATCGCGAAAACGAATGCCTAAAATGCCTCGACGTCCGCTCGGACAGCCTACGGAGCGGCCATCTTGTTCCACCTCCTCAATGACATCATCTCATTTGCATAATTCGATTTTTCACCGTTTCAATTAATTTAGCGGTCAGTTCCCGAGAAAATAATAGGCAAAATGATATGCATAGAGATAAGAAAGTATTATAGTTATCTTTCTTGATACTAATTGTTCCAGTCTTCAATAAAAACTCCAAAAATGTCAGTTGATTCTTTCTCAAACGAATTCGGCTCTTTGACGGAGTAATTGCTACCGTACCGCCACCTTACAATTAAAATTTGAACTTGTGTTTTCATCAATATAAGTAAAAATATTTGGCAAACATTTGTAATTATTAGTGTAAACAAACAAACAATCAAGAAGCAGTATCAACGCATTATTAGGTGATGTTAGCGATTAGTTGGGAATATAAATTCCCTAAAGAAGTATAAAAATCCCATAGTCCTGTAAGAAATTGTTAATTTTTTCCACGTCGACGTTATCACCATGGCATGGAATGGCTGGACAATTTCATCACCTAATTTGACTTCAAATCGTGATTTTTCATCGAAACAAATTAATAAAAAGGATAACATTGACAATAACATCAATAATCATCATGCAATGGAAAATACGTCAAATAATTGTGTCGAGAATTGGGGATTCCCACTACCTGACCTGTATAAATTCGGGTTGACATTTCTTAAAGGTATATAAGCTGCCTGCTATTTCTTACACTGGGATATGATTTATTGACATACTGGTTCGTGCATAATTATTATTTCCTTTATAGAGAAAGAAGGGAAAGCTTTGCATCTGTCCTATGGTGAAAAACTACAATTAATAGCAAGAACCCAACAAGTAACTAATGGACCTTATGATGCCAATGTAGCTCCAGCAGTGGGATATTTAGATGTCATAGGAAAAGATCGCCGGTATATAGCTGAATTCAAAATTAATATCATTTCTTTTCACTAGTTTCTGGCACATAATACTGTTATAAGTTTATTAAGTTTCTTTTTAAAGTATTTATCTGATTTTCAACTTTTGCAGGCAAGCATGGCAAACCTTAGGGAGTATGTCAAAAGATGATGCCATGATCGATTTCATTCGTATTTTAGACAATGCGTGCCCATTATTTAGACCATACGTCGAAGCCCACAAGCGAGATTTAGAGGAAAGAGAAAGACTTCAGTATGTTATTTGTATTTAAATAGTTTTATACCTATAGAATTGCTGAACTTATAAATGTAATCAAAGTTTAATAATTATTGTTGCTTCATTAGGACTGCTTATAACAACAGCTATTAATGTTAACACTTAATGTTAATTACCCCAAATCAGTCACATGATCATATTAACCCAGAGTTATAAAGTTTAAACATTTTTGGTGTACCTGACCAGATAAATTTTTCATTAAATGAGAACTTCTAATAAATACAATGGTAGCATTTAAAGACATTTTTATTAATCATCCCGCCTGGCATTCGGGAGACCTGGATTCCATTCCCAAGATCGGCTGCCTTGACATGGTTTTCCAGGTGAATGCTGGAGCAGGCGCGGATCCAGGGGGGGAAGTCACGGGGCTCATGATCCCCCCCAAAATGTTCAAACTCAAACTAGAAAAAAATGGGGAAATATGCAATTTTGGTGATTTTTTAGCCCATATTTGAGTAGTTTTTATGCAAAAAAAAAATCGCCTGCGGCACCATTTTTTGTCAATTTTTTCAATAATGTACAGAAACCTTTTAATTTTTGCCCATGGCCAAAAATTTTGGAACATTTTTTTGGGTCAGGGCTTCCTCGAAATGGATTTTTGGGTGCGGCCCGGACCATGACTGCCCCCAAAAACCAAAGTCTGGATCCGCTCCTGTGCTGGAGCATATCCCCCAAGTCGGCCACAACCACACTCACTCGCCCACCTCCTCCCAAGTTTAAGGTAACCTTAGTTGCGTTGCCCGTAAAATTCCACCTCACCACCACCGCCACCTCTCGAGTATAACACAAAGAGCCAAGGCTCGTAGCCCGAAATGGGAAAAAATGCAAAAGTGTCAATTCAGTGGTATAACAATGTGTTGCAAGTGCATTTTTAATTCCGAACTTTCCCAATGATGCATCATGTTTGTTTAACATTTGAATGTTTCCATAGAAGCAGTTATTTTTCAAAAAATTTGAATTGAACTTTCTAAATGCATCTTTTTAAGGCGAGAAGAGGAAGAGCTTGCAAGGAGAGAAGCAGAAGAGCGAGAACAGCAACTTTTAGAGGCTGCAGCTCAGAAGTGTGAAGAGCAAGAACGGCAACGATTAGAATTGCAAAGGTCCACTAATAATCATTTCCCCATGCCATCAAAATTAATCTAACAGAAAAAAAAAGGAACAAAAAAGATTTTTAACTAACCAACTTTTGCAGACAACAAATACAAGATGCTCTCAACCAACAAACTCATTTTCAATTTAAGGCATATGCTGAACAACAGTTTCCTGGAAATTTGGAGCAGGTATTCTTGTCATAAATGACCTTGCTAGCATTTTAAGTGCAATAATTTTAGTAAGTTTAATAGTCCAATATATTTGCAGCAAGCTGTGTTAATGAGTCAGCTGCAAGAACAACATTACCAACAGTACATGCAACAAGTTTACCAACAACAGACAATGCAAGGCTTGCAACAGCAACAACAATCGCTTAAATTTTCTCACCGAAAAGATGTTCAAGATGAGAATGGTAGCCAAACATCTATACAGTCTGATGAGGGGAGCAATAGCAGTGCAAGTAGCATCAGTGGAGAAGAGCAGATGACAGGTGTGTATGCTTAATCACATGTGGCCATTACATAATTATACAAGACATTAATTAATGGTATTCTTCAGAACTATCTGCTCTAGTAAAACCTGCATCCATGTGGACTAGAAAAGACATTACAGAATTCAAGAATTCAATGCAGAAAGAAGGAGGAGATTCTATTATTAAAGTTGGTCATGGAGAAACTGTGACGGTTAGTTTCAGCTATTTTTGACAAGTTATCATCAAATTGAAGTTTAAACTTACTCAATTAACTTATTGAATGACATAATAACTGATCAGCAAGCCCAGCTACAATATTAAGAAGTGACCACTAGCTGAGCGCCCTTCTAAAAAAAAATAAAAATGAAAAGTACATTATACGTTGCATATATTACAAGTATGCTCATGTATAGGATAGGAAAATTTGAATTATTTTTCTTACTTTAAAGGGGAAAAAAATGTTTATTAAGTGCTCAGGTAAGGGTTGCCATTTAGCATTGTAACCAGACTAACAGTAGGACCTAACTGAATACATTTTAAAGTGGTCAGGTAAAATTTGTGTTTTGTTTTTTTATTTCTCAAAAGGTCCGTGTGCCCACCCATGAAGATGGTACATGCCTCTTTTGGGAATTTGCTACAGACAGCTATGACATTGGTTTTGGAGTTTACTTTGAGTGGACAAAAACCCCTGGAACCCAAGTTAGTGTTCATATAAGTGAGAGCGAAGAAGAGGAAGAAGATGATGATGGTAATTCTATGATATTTCAAAGTTGTTTAAAAATAAAAGTCCCATCTTGGCTTCACGGCACAAGCTTAGCAATGGATATTTGCTAAATGGAAATATTTGTGGATTTACAGATAACGTGAAAGATGACATCGAACGAGGTACCCCTGCAGATAGTCAGTTGGTAGTAGAGCGACCTCCGATGACAGTCATAATACCAGTGTACAGGAGAGATTGCCATGAAGAAGTGTATGCTGGCAGCCACGTATACCCCGGCCAAGGAGTTTATCTACTGAAATTTGACAATTCTTATTCATTATGGCGCTCGAAAGCATTATATTACCGTGTTTATTATACGCACTGACTTTCTAACCCCCTCCTGTATTCTTTTCCAAATTGTTGCTTCAGTAATGAGTTTTAATTTTTAAAAAAATGTTGTAGCAGTTGAATTGTTTAAGCCCCTTTTGTGTTTTCTTATAATTAAAGTAAAATAATCTGGATGCAAACCTGGTATTAGTTACAACTTTTTTTAATAAAAATTCAATTCTGAAATGCTTCAGGTGGAATACTACCACGTGCCTGAAAAATGGAAAATATTGGTTACTACAATGTGCTTTAACAAATTTAATAAAGCATGGTAGTCATTATCGAGTACCGCTTACATTAAGCTCTGTAAATATGTGGGCCGCTTTGTCGTAATCCCACCCGTTATCTTGCAGGCACCTATTAAGATTTAAAACAAAAGATTCAAATGGCATCAGGATTGAATGTGACCAAAAGTATTACGATACCGGTATTTCAATGAAACTTGATAAAATGAACTTACTTAAATGCCCATTCCAAATTCATCCTAGATTGTTGGGAAAATGTTGCAGTCATTTGTCGATGAAGAGCCTCATCATTATTGGCAATAGGAGAAGACACTGTCGGGACTGGACTTGGTGATGGGGTTGGTGCCGGCACTTTAAACGCACATTTTATCTGTTCACTTTTTGCAGTACAGATTGCCAGCATTTCATTGACAATACAAAATCTAAAAAAGATATCAGTACATCTTTTTACTTTTTTACCAAGAAAATTAATATGTTCAAGACAACTAATGGTCTTAAAATCTACAAGCAAATGCTTTGTGCCAAATAGGACAAGGGCAGTGAATCCCAATAGGATTCAGAATGAATTTTAAAAAATCTCCAGCGAATTTTGGTGAAACCCATTCAAACTTGAAAACCCCATTACATTTTTTTTGGATTTGCCATGCCATAGCCATCAACCTTATACCAGTATGGGGTTTATGGAGTTGTCCTACCCTTGGTTCACCCTAATAACATTTTCAGTGGAGCATCGTATTTGAAGTATAACTTACCCAGAACCTTGTGGAACAAGTACAAATGATCGACTGAAGGCCAGAATCTGAGATTTGCCTACAGCTATAATGAAAAAAGCATGTGAAACCTTTGGAGTAAAAATAGAACAGATAATTTTGTTTAATTTGATGAATATTAATGACTTACTTTCTTTGAAAATGCCAGCGACGGAAAAAGAGATTATACTAGCCTAAAATTAGAAATATATAGTATTCAAATGGGTAATTCGTTTTCTAAAGTAAATTCGAAAGTAGGTACTCACAGATGCCAATCCCACATCAACGCTAAACGAAGAAGGATCATGTCGAGTTTTTGGTAGACGCTGCAGAAATGCTATAATCGCCGATTTTCCTTGCCTCAGAAGCTTGTTTCTTGCATCTGAAAAATGAGTTTTCAACTTTTAAAAGCAGGTAATTGATTTCTAGTCAAAATTGAATGGATTTTAAAAATTAAAGAAAAACTTTACACATGGTATAAAGAGTTAACCAACATAAGAGAACCAGAATTAATATACCAATCTAATAAGATTAAACACATATAAGATGCTGTAATAGAAATTTGTTATAAACATGCCTGTATCAGGAACCCGTAATAAATTCCGACTACTGCTAAGATAGGATTGTAAATTCGCCTTTGTCGCTTCTCTAGAAAAGAAACAATACTTTACAGCAAAGTTCAAGAAAATAATAAATTACAATCTAAAAAGTGATAAATACCTTGAAAAGCGATGTGAAGCCATTGAAAATAATGCTTCATCGTGGTAGGCATCAATTAGTCCTTGTCGATTGGTTGAATCATACAGTGCAAAGTACCTAGAAACAAATACACATAAAACAAATAAATAAAAAAATTCAATTCAAATTTTGATTTTTATAAACCTAAAATTAGCTTACTGTTCAAGAAACTGAATAACTATTCTTCTTGAGTCTTCACTGATAAAAAAACTTCCCTGAATGAATAAAAATTTTTTTTGCTAAACATTAACAAAATATTGATCAACAGAAATTATTGTGTGCTGACTATCAAAATATCAAACTATTAAATTCCAGTAATAAAAAATAGCACAATTTTATATCATAAAGGAGGCAACGGTTTACCTGCAACGAGGGAAGAGAAACAATTTTCTCTATATCGAATCCTATTTGTGGTGGCAAATCAATCCCATCCTAAAATAAAATGTTGGAAATAATAATATTAGCAATAACTAAATAAAGGTACACATGCAAAATTATCAAAAGAAATTGAAAATTCGTCTTTACCAATTTTTTAAGAGCTGGGAAACATTTACGAACTGCTCTGCAAGAGTAGACAGTAGTGTCCAGAAAAAAAACTCAATGATTAAACACAATACCATTTGTTCCAATTGAGACATATGCACACATGAATTACTGTGAATTAGCTGTTCAGCTGTCAAACCAATGCTGTTTAATCTGCAGCTCTCTAAAGCATATGGTAATTTCATTGCAATAAAATGTATATAGTTTTTTTTCCTAAGCGTTTCTAAAATTTTTAGATAAATTAATATATTTTTTTGGAAACAACAAACTGAGTTGTTTAAGCTTCAAAACTGGAAAAAACATTAAATGGACAGAGTGAAAAAATTTCAATTCATTTCTATATTTTACATTCAAGCAACAAATATGTGCAGTCAATTTAGCTTTTAAATACTACTGGATATTAGCATAACTATATGATTATAGACCTGAATTTGTTTAAAATATGTATGGATTAATATTGCAAATATAGCAAATCATAATAATAAAACAAAAAAAGAAATGATGAAAATCTAACTGCCAATTGGAAATCTGTTTGTTTCTGCACCGGACATGCTAGATAATTAAGTTACTAGCAAACGTAGTTCCAAAAATGTATAAAAAAGTGGGATTAAAATGCTTCAAAGAAAAAAAAAATCAATACGTTATTTGAATGGAAATAAAAAAAATGGTCAGTTGCCGTAAGATTGGCATGATGGAATGTAGACAGTCCTTGTGAACTCCGCTCAGAGAACCACTCTCCCTTGCAAGAAAAAAATTAAGACCGTTATTGTTCTCGAGAAACAAAAAACTGATCTTATTTTGACAAAATCAAAACTTGATCTTAAAAAAAGCAAAGTAAAAACCGATGAAAGCGAGGGCAACAAAATATCTGCCTTGATCAAAAAGATTAAAAAAGTCATAAAAAAGTATGTTTGCCTCAAATTAAAAAGTTGCTGATGTTGGGCTACATACATAAAAAATTTCCATTTATAAAAAAGTCGGCATTAAATGATAAAATGTTGCACTTTGCATAAGAAAATATATATATAAAATCAGTCACTTCTCTGTAGCTTCTCTGTAGAAAAAATTCAAAAATTTTCACATATTCTCTGCATATCCACTCCTACACAAGTCCAACCTGCCTGTTAGCACACAACCTCATGATGGGCTTGGCTGCCGTCTCGGGCCATAGTTGGTGTGTAGAGCAACAGACATAAGTGAATTAGTCTGAATACAGAAATGCTCAGCATAATCTTATGCTGACAAACAGATTTCCCTGGCCAGAAGATATAAATATATACACATCTTTGTATAGTTCATGTTTGAAAAAGGTATGCACATATTATCAAACACACAAACACTGTCATTCACAATTTCTTCACCCAGCTTAGTCCAGTTTTTTAGCTTATATATCAAACAATGAATTTAAAAAAAAACATTCACTGTTAGTATTGTAAAAAAGTAATGAAAATATTGTCACTGTACTAATACAAATTGTTGCATTTTACCACAGAAGCAATTCTACTTGATCATTTCACATGAATCCGCATTATTCCAGTCATATAGATAAAATATAAGAGAATGCATAAAAATGTTCACATTTTTCAAATAATGAACATGTTTAGTTTCTTACTCTACATAGTCGGCTTGATCTCTATATGCAGAAGAGAGGGGATTTCCATTAAGAGTGAGCTCCTCCACAGAGACATCCCTAATTTTATCAAATTCAGTTAAACGCGTGAACTGCAAATGGAAAAAAATGTATTAAAAAGTGAATAGTTTATAAATAGCCTCAATTGTGTCAATGTGAGATAGGTTGCAGTTTAAATAATGGCTGACCTGACATAATCTAAGAAAATACAATTTCACATTGGGTTAGAAAGTTATTGGGAAGTCTGACTTTGAATCCTTCAACAAAAATAGTTAAAGGGCTTCACCACGGACAGAGATTGTCATAAAGGTTGGAACCATATCAACCTTGATCATATTTTCTTTTGAGTATATCCCAGGAACTATTTACCAGAAATTTGTAAGGTAAGTGTATTATTTTAGCTTATTTTTCATAATTAATTGACTCGGAATTGAGTAGTTTCCCTCGGGATACTAGGTTCGATCTAAGTAGTGGTTTAAGGGGGCTGTCCACACTTTTTAGAGCATGCCTCTATGGGAATTTCCATGTTAAATTCGTCTTCTTTAAACTGA
>JAQIXP010000649.1:0-23652 GCA_034700285.1 Proteroiulus fuscus
TCATTTTATCTATTGATAGATATTGTCAAAAACAATCGCAATTTCCATTTTAATAATAATTTTTCACGCTCTTTTTAATAAAACCTACTTGTTTCAAAGTGAGACTGTCCCTTTAATTTAAACAGCCACCATATTCTTAAAGGGGTTTACAGCTGGAGTTTTTTTAGCTGCTGGTCTATATAGTAAGATTAATAGATATGGGAAGGGGACGCAGAAAGTGACCCAGGTCATATTCTCGGACATTGGTTCATTTAGTTGTTCATTCACAAGGGAAAAATCCCATTTTTCTTCCCTAGGCCACATTTTCCTTCTGCATTTTCATTTGTATGTTATCGGCATACGTAAGCATTTGCAAGGGGGGAATATATAGGATAAAAAAACATTCATCTTACTGACCAGCATTGGCTCTGAATGTGAACGAGCCGAATGAAAGAGGGGGGTGTCCATTGCGCATGCGTACCCTTTGCTCCATCTCTGGACTCATCTGGGAGCATTCAGTTCCATTCACAAACCCTCCCCCAACATCTTTTTGTACCAATTTTGTTCTTTTCTTTATTTCCTCGCATTCCTCATACGTTTTTTGAATTGTTGTTCAATAGCACTCTAGAAATATAGGGCACTGACCATTCCATTACATACATTTGAAAATGTTCGCCGAAATTTATGGGCTCGGTTCGGTGGAATCACTGAAATGGTGGGAGGCAAACATCCAAGTTGGTGTTGAATTGATCGAAATGTCTGCTCACTTTCCTAATTGGCAATAAGGTTGATTCGTGCAAAAAATAATAAAACTGCGAGGCGAATTAAATAGCAGGGGACCAAAGCTTGAGTTATTCTGGCACATAAGCAAGGGACTTATTAGGGTTTATGCCAATCCCTTGGCTCTTCCAAGCCACCGTACACTTGTCGAAAAAGGGAGCATAACAAAAAGGACGTAATTACCAGCAGGGTCCCAAATGGTGGCCAGGACACGAGTGTGGCAAGGGTGGAGGCACCAAGTGCACCTGTGGTTGAAACGGAAATTAAATTGGCAGCATGCATGCACGAAACTTGCTAAAATATGCAGACTGGAATTATAGCATAGGCCTAACAGTTGTCCGCTAGGTGGTCGCCATATTGGCTATAGGTTCTCTCCCTCGCGAACATCAATCTAAACCCGGTTGTGTTTTGTGTTCTCAATATACTTAATAGCGTTAATTGAGGGAGGTTACAACATTCGGCCATTTGTAATTGACAATTACAAATAGTTGCCTATGTGTAATGGCATCGTGGTGATGAAGGGTCATGATTCTTAATGTCTGATATTCATTGCATGTACAAGGCTGAAACTCACATTTATGCAATAACATAAATCAGAGGCTAGAATGTAATCCGTCTCACAATTGCTAGGCACAGTAAATCTCCCACTGATTGCTATTCGATTTGTTTTGGAGAAGAGGGTTGAAAATTATTGTAACCGGTGAAATCAAAGGGATCAAGAACTAAAGTAGCTGACATGATCTTTATTAATTTCTTCGGTAAATTGAAGAAGAAGAAGAAGATTTAGATTAGTATAAAAGACGTTTAAGGTTTTTACATTAATTTTTGTTTAATGAAATTTCAGTAATGGATGCCTCTTATGAAATCCTACACTTTTAACTCTTAATAATTTACTCAGGCTGGGATGCTGCATTTTCCTTGGAGGTCATGCAAATATGAGGTTAACAAACTGGGGAGTAATGCCAAGGGTCAAAGACAATTTGGCAAATATTGAGGTAGAAAGGGGGGATGATAAAAGTAATTAAAGTTTATATAGGCCTATATATACCGTACATCATATTTTATGACTTCATATGGATCTGTGTTGTTTTCAAATTCTTTCTGTTCAAAATGTTTCATTGAAAACCGTAATATTGATAGTCAAATGTTAATTTTGACCCATATTAAATTACGACACACTTATAACAATTAATAAAAGAGTCTTGCTGTCTGCTATAAAATTAATTATTTCAGTAGTTTTCAATTTGAAAGAGTTATGATTTACAGCTGACTACATGTGAAAGAGTTGATTATTAATTTTTGAAAAGAAAATTCCAAAAATGTTCTTTGTTAGGTTGTTATATTAAAACCTGCTGCAAGTTAAGGTCTATATATATATATATATATATGCATACTGTATGTTGTTGGATATGCATGCATTCTCAATGAGAGTGTATTTTGCAAGTATTGATTTTAAGTATACGAAGTACATGCAAAAAGGGAGAGTGGCATAGTAAAAATATGACCTGTGTGGGTGTGAGAGAGAGAACTGACATTCTTACATCTTTGAATGTTATTTATTAAACAAAAGTTCTGAATTTAAATTCAGCATAATTATGTTTGCTTTTTTTTTTCCTGCGCCTTTCTTTAGTTGACCGAAAATAAAATCAAAAATGTGACATGAAATTGTCAGTCGTTCATTCCATTGTGTGCTGCTCAGCATTTCCTTAAGTGCATGCCCTAAATGAAGAGCTAAGAAAGGAATTGTATTCAATCAAAGGAAAGAGTTGTACAATACATGCGATTTAAAATAATTTTCCTAAAGTGTAGTAACATCTATTGTTGAGTGATGCATTTGTGGGGTTCCAGCTTAATTGAATGCATGTAAATCGTCAGATTTTTCATATACTTGCCTTGAATGGATTTGCCATGTTTTTGTCACTTTTATGACCATGTCATACTATCCTAAATTGCTATTTCAACGTGAACACTAACTGATAATTCGTGAAACATTTACTACTAGTCGAATAAGCCGTATACTATAGCTGTTAAGATTGCTTTACTGTAATTTTAGATACAGAATCAACGCGGTGAACCAAATACACATACATCGATATTATCCAATGCATTATTAATCTTAAGAATTGTACCTGTTTTTAATTACTTATGTCTATAGAGAGGTTGAAGGACCTTTACCTGACTCGCCCTCCAGTTCTTTTCTTTATAAGAAATGTAACGACTAATGAAATCAAAGGATAACAAATGTCTCATAAACTATCAATAATTCACTTTATTATTAATATTTGTTTTAGGACAAAAAAAAATCAGTTATCTTGTGGTTTCGGTTAAATCTATTTGCGTTATCCAAATATAAACATTAAAAATGTTATTTTTTTTGAAAGAAGAATTCGCTGATAAATAAGGCTGTATGCTGCCACAAAAATGGTATGGAAAGGGGCAAAGTTAAATTGAAAGCATATCACCACAACTTACACTATAAACTGCTTCTCTCTGTGCGTTCGAATTTGCTCACAACAATGTTTGTGTGGAAATTTGGTATTTAAATTAGGAAAAAAATACTGAACTCAAGATCCCCATTCTCACTTCATTAATTGCAGGATAGCTTTGTATAGCATATTCATTGTGCGTTACCCCCAAAGTGAAAATAAGGGCTTAGGTGATATAATATGAAACCACATTAGTTCAGGTGATTAAAATGGGAAAATAAGGTGCCCTGGCATAGAGTGGCACTTTTTTATTTCCCTGTTTTTAATAAAAGAACGGAGCAGTTAATTTCCATAGACCATTACAGAATTGTAAAGACCTGTGTATTGATTATTGTGGGGAGAATAAAGAAACACAAAATTATTTTGCTTTCAATAGCTGGTGATGAATTCTAGCGTCACCCAAGACAATAGGCCACGACCTGCTCTGCGCTTGATTAGTCTTTTCAAACGTAATTTCTAAAAATCAGACATTTTTTCCTGCAATTATTTTAACAGTCTGAATTTAAATTTCGCACACTTGCCAGAAAATAAGCTTTTAAGTGTGCAGAGTGCATGCATTATTGCAAAATGGTTCAGTTCACTCGCTCGCATTCTCAGCAAATTGCACACTTTATGAAGCAAGTCGATTTGGGGTTCATACCAGCAGCCATTTTGAATGTGAAAATAAATTCATTTTTACAATTGCATAAATTCAAAACCAAATTACAACTTTTTTAATAAGATAAAGTGTGCACAATTTGTTACCTTCATTAGTTTGAATCATTTGAAAGGTTAATGCTAAATTGCTTTTAAAATAAATTAAAAGGTATATAATGTTAATAAAAACTAAAATAAATGAATTGAAATATTTTAATTTTGTTTGTTTGTCTATCATTAGAAGCTTTAAAATAAATTTAGGCTGCGAAACTATAGTATGCGCAAAGTTACCTCTGATAGCTTAAGTTTTATGGTTTTATAAATTAGGGCTAATCCTGATGGCATCTGTGATTGATTTATGTTTAATTCTTGATAGCGTGAAATAACGAAACGACTTGTTAAATATTGTTTTTGGTTTCGTATATATTTAAAGCTGTAACAATTGTCTATCAGTATGAAAGTTTCACTTCTGAACTGCTGGCGGAGATTTAGAAAATAGTAAATGTTTCTTCAAATGCCACTTAATCGGTTGGTTGAAGTTGGGACATTAATATTTGCATTGAAAACTCGAGAGACACCTCCGTGTCGCCCCGCACCATAAACCACGTCTGAAACGTATTTTCTGCATTCATACACATTGATAAGTAGATTTTATTCACACGTCGCTTTGCTACATTACTTTTTTCATCTTACTGGGTAAAAAAAAGGCAATGGGAAAATCGTTTTTTTGGTACTCTCCTAGTAAGCTACAATTCCCATGTGCCTAAGCAATCGTCATTATTTAGCTAAAACCACCTAAAGATTTTCTGTTATTACGTGTTTTGTCTGCACCCATTTGTCGTTGCTATCTATTAGGACGTGCATGAAAGTATTTCCAAACAAGTTTTCTTGTCTTTTTTCTTCTTTTTTTTTCCAAAAATAAATTGACATCCAAAAACCCATTCTGGTAATAATAGAGGCTTTCAACGGGAAAACTACTTTTAAAAATAGGTGAAAAGAAAATCAACACTATAAGTCTTTTTTTTCTCTCCCTTTTCTCGACTTTAATTAATAGCTACACAAAAATTGGAAAAAGTTTAATAGAAGTGCTAGCTTCCTTATCAAATTCCTTTTGACGTTTATGTGCTGAAATGTACGGCTTGAAATTATCCCCTAAGCTCACAAAGGAAGGCGAAGAAATCGTTAAAAATAAAATTTTTCATTTAATTAAAAGATATTCCAATTGTGGATTTGCTGTAATACGCATAGACCTCATTAAAGAGCAAAAAAAGTGCATTTAGCTTCGTTCTTACACGCCATAAAATCTTTAATAGATGAATTCTGGAAGCTGTAATATAGGTTAGCAGAAGGAACATTTGAAATATTTCCATTAAAGCCTAAATAGAATTGGATAGAAATCCTGCGAAATTTGAAATAATCCCACCCCACCACCCTTTATTATATATAACGAGGCTAGCTTATTCCAATATATACTTCGCATAGATAAAATGTTTGAGATAAGTTTAATTGCTAATACCGGAATTCTTCATGTTTTCATGCAGTTCAGGTAATAGCTGAACCAAATGGTAATCCATTATTGGTAGGCAATCACTGATAACAATTATGTTTTACAGAGCATGTCTCATATGATAGGTGTGTAATTTGTCTACACTATAATTAGTTTTCTACTAAAATGTAAAATGTTTAACTATAAATGAATTCAGATGTAGGCCTACTTAACTGAGATTTCATTTCATATTTTAATCAAATATGATACTTTAATCAAAGCTCAATTGAGCCTAGTCTCACCTTATAAGGTTGAAGTATTTATATGTTAGCATACTTATTTTCGTTTTTGCATTGAATTAAACTCTTTTAGGCATATACTATAAAATACCATTCACTTCACCATACTAATTTGTGATTTATATTAATCATACTCATAATATGTTTTTTTTTTCCTTACAGATTTAGGGAGTAGAAGCTGCATATCACATACGAGAGTATCTTCAGAAATCGTAAGTAAATGTAGCCAAAACCATTTTAAATTCAATTTCTCTTAAAATCATTTCTTAGTAGAAGTTTAATACAGACTTTTCACCTTCACGAATTTAGAACAGATATGAATATGAAACAAAAAGCGTGTATAGGCTTACTTCGTACATTTAATGCAATGTGTCGATCAATAGACTGGGTTGTAGTTTATAGAAAAATCCCTTCTATTTTCTCTTATCGAGTTTCATATGTTTTCATGTTAGGTGGATTTCTAAGGAAGGCGAGGGAATGATATCTTGTGTATATAGGTGCATGTGAATGTATGTAAGAGGTGGCTGTAACGTCTTCAACAATGGTCAACCCTCTATATTTCAATATTGAACCAACTTAGTTATTTGTCAATGGGTGTGCTTTGCGAGTTCTCCACTATTCCCTTCCTTGGGGACATTTTGCCCTCCCCAATACCAATTTATCGATCCACTCGCTTTTGCTTCGCATTTACTTACTTCCCGTCCAATTGTCGCACTTGTGGACATTGGTCAATGATCTAGAAAGAGAGATTTCGACCTTTTTTTTTAGGGTTTCTTGTATTTTTTTTTGTAAATTTACTTTACTACAACAATCAACTTATTTCCTTTTTTATGTTTGTGACTCGATAAAGGTAGGTCAAAGTAAACTGCAATTCTAATGGAGTAATAGTCTAATGATGGACCATGTAGGCCAATGCGGTTATTTCTTTAAAAATAAAAAGAAAGATACCTTTGAAGATAACACAAATTTATAAGAAATTGAGTATCAAGGTGAAAAAATGATTTTAATTAGACGAGATAAATTAGGTAATTAATTCGCAAGTTAATTAAGATTATTTTAATTCATTGATTAAAATCATATAACTAAAACACTTGATATATAAGCCCAAAAGTACTATCTCTAAATATGTTAAATTTATATAAAGTTGTAAGTAATTTATGGTAAATGACCTTTCAGTGGGGGTAGTAATCCTTACCAACTTAATGAAATAATAATAATAGGATTTTTAATTATTATTGCAGTAAATTTTAAAACTAATTTATTTTTTCTTTTCTTAAAGGGAAAGCCCTACCTTTAGCAAGTAATATTTAAATTGTACACTCTTACTAGATATGAATGGCTGTGACATTATTAATTGTAGTAATGTTTCCATATTGAAGAAATCACGACTTTTGCAAAATCCATGTTAGGCTTCATCTTTTCATAAATTGCAGAAGACACTGAAAGTTAGTGGCGCCTTCTAGGGCATGCATGTCTACATGTTTCATGAGATCTGATACCTTTTATCCAGTAGAAGGCACTACTATTACCCTTATTACACAGTCTGCATATTTCTCGTAATTTTTAAATGTATATTATATTAATTAATTCGTGGCATTGATTTTGTTCGTGCAAGTAAATGCTTTTTATTAACTTGCAGTATTTTAGAAATAACCAAATAGACTAATTTGGCCTCGTAGATATACATAAAAAGACCCCCCTGCCATAATGATTAAATTTGCTCCGTAATGCTATTAAATTGTAAATTAAAACACGATTTTGCACGTGAAAGTTGCTATCCTCTAATCTATTAATATTGTAGTATGAAATCTCGCTATTTCACACTTAATGATAATTTAATGAATTTTTCGTGAGCCTGGGGTTTTCACTCCGGGTGAGCTTGCCATCTCTGTTCAACGTAATTTCATTAGTGACCTTTACAATTATTTTATTGGGGTATAGATCGTGACAAAATGTCATGAAAAAGTAATACATCAAAACAGTGTAACATCGTGGGGCGTGAATGCTCGCATTTAATGAGAATACTATAACAGGAAATGATTTAACATTATCATTTTATCTGATTTTTAATTGTAATATTTAAATAACGTAAATTCGTATAGTTCTAAGCTCGTAAAGGGGATCAATTCATGATAGTGGTTACTTAGGTATCCACGTTGTTGTATTACTAGTCATTGTATTATACGGTTTACATTTCTGGCTTTACTTTTGCACGTATAGACTCTTTGAATATTCAAACCCAAAAATATATAATGCATGCGTAGAAACTTTGCTACAGACCTGCATATCGAGCAGATCAAGTCATCCTACATTCGTGTAGAATGTACGTGAACCAATACTGATTGTCAAAGCTGACTGTTATAGATATAACTTCAATGAAAAATGAGAAAATAGGGTGAAATTCCTAACTTGGCGAAGTGGAGCTGCACATGCAACCATTAGATTTTATTATTGCTTGTCAATTGGGAAATCTTTGGATGGTCATAATACAAGACCATTATTCCAATACTGTTATAGAAACATGCATTTTTAAAGTTGCACATGCAACTTCGATAGCATATTCATGTTAAAGTTGCGCTAACCAACCTAATTTATTACACACAGTATATTTATTGCATTATTTGAATTACAAAAAGGTATATACTGTTTCTTAACAAACGTAGAGCCTATATATATATATATACATTTAAAATATACATACATACATAAGTCAAAGGTAAATTACGTGTATACTCGTGTAACAGGAAAATTTCTCTTCTGCCTGAAACTCTTGTATTTCTGTTCTGTAAGAAAGGTCCTTTTTAATTTTTTAAAGATTTAATTGAAAGGTATACTGCACCTGAATGTGATTTTTTTTTAAGGAAAAACCTTTAAAGGAAAATTCAACTCTGTTTGGAATTGCTTTAAAAAATATAAAATAAATAAATAGCAAGGGTCCTTGTCTTCTTAAATTGGTGTAAATAATCCAGTAATTATAATTAAGGGTGATAAAATTCACGTATTGGACATTGAAGGATAGTCATTGCATGCATACACACTTACTTCAATCCCCATAGCTGACCTTTTAGGGATCAACTGTGTAGTGTGAATGCGATGCACTGCATGGTATAATGAATTGGACGCCCTCCCGATGACGTCATAGAAAGAAACAATGAACATTCTCCATGGGCTGATATTCTTTCTAATCATTATTTTTAATTATACTTAACGAACTAATGGCAGCAATTTCAATAGATTACAATTCTTGTTAATTATTTCAACTCAGCAAATCATTTGAACAATTCCTGCCTAGTTGATCCAATTGAGCCTAGTTCTCCTTTCATCTTCATGGAATTCGTTGCACCCTGTATATTGATTCATGTTTGTAGTTTTTTCTATATAAGTCTTTGCTCAAAAGATGCAATACAAAACGTGCATTGTTATATATACAGCTCTGAATTCTGTCTACTATTTTAACTCATTTTTTCTTTACCCCAATGCGTGTTTGTAGCTAGCATGACAATCGTGCCTTTATAACTGCTATACAGCATTCTTTGTGGCATTTTTTTTTCCTGTTGTATTTTTGATACAAGCCATGTATAAATTAAATATGCCTGTACGTAGATCTTAGCTGCATGCATGATATGCACCCTTGATCATCATCATCATTTGTGCTCAACACTCTTTGCAATGTCATCACTCCTCAATCGATGACTGCATGTAGCAACAACTCCATTTTGAGCTGGCAAAATGTGGATTTCACATGCTGATAGTAGCCAGGTTGGCGAATATGCTATAGATCTTTTTGGTACACTTCCTCATGCATAATCAATGAGACCTTCCACTAATCTCAAATATCAACCCTCCGTATTGTGAAGTATACTGAACCCAATTTGTGTTTGTATATGATTTTGACCACCACCTGTGTTATATATTCTGGTCGTGTGCCCATTGATACATTTGATGAATATTTGTTTTACAACCTATTAGTGTGGCCCTTCCTTTCTGCCACCTCTGACCTTAATAGTGCCGACCAGCATGCTGTAATATTGTAATCCCTCATTGCTGATCAGTTGTGCAAATCACGACAGCAGCTTTCATAAGGGGATATTGTGATTTGCAATTTTAGTTGGTGTGTATTGTTAGATATCAAACGAGCCTCTCTATATCCTATTTTGGGTCCTATATAAGGCAATTAGTAACTTTTAGGCTAGGATATATCCATTTTGTTGTTTGGCTTATGTATATATATGAGAAAAGCAATGCACTGAATCTCGATCTTGACTGACTGGCATGCAGCTTATAAGTTATATGAGTAAGCTATGTATCCGCTGGCTATGCGTATTATATTGGACTTACGTCGTTAGTTTAACCTGTATAAAGCTATTGTATTTATAAAATATGAATTTTCCTAAAGCGAAATGTGGCATTTTTTATACATTTCAATTTTATTGAGCTGTCAATCCCTTAAATCAACTGTAATCCGTGCAAACTGGCACTGGGTGCGTGTGCTCCCCTAATGCTTTTATGCTTATTTTTATCTGAAATTTGGAAAATCTGGGTTGAAAACCCTATATTTTATGAACGACAGATGCTAATTTTTATGTTAAAGTATATGCAATAATCGCCTTTGTAGGAGATTTTGGTATACTTTTCCAATATATTTATGCCTTAATCAAAAATGTCAGTAAAGCTCGCTTTTGCATTGTATAGCCGCATAGGCCTACATTTGCAAGAAAATTTTTCATCGAATTATTTACCTTCAATCCAATTTTGACAAACAATATCAAGATTACATTTATTTATTATTAATTTTGTTGTATTTATTGTAGGCCTACATCATTATTTTGTATAGATGATTCTCTTATACACAATACGAGAAACACATGAAATTGGCGTCAGCATGACGTCAATACATTGCTTATTTCATGGTCATTCTATGGAATGCCATTTAATAAGAATGGTATTGTGCTCATAATTACTGGACGAGTGCAATATATATATACACACACCGGCTTATACTATAATATTCCCATAAAAATATTGTTTAATGAGTAGAAAGAAGCTTGCTTTTCTTCTATAGTCTACTGTGAATACTCGGGGAAATCGTAACATTATAATACCTGAGGGTAGTTATCTGTCAGATCTTGGTTACCTATTTGTTGGATTCGTTATTTATTGGATTTAATGAACAGAAGTTATTTTGTTTTCTGAAACTATGTACACATGTACCCTGCATCAAGTGTGCTACTTTACTATAGGACAATCTTTCGTTTGCTTCCATTCTTTCAAATGTTATTTCTTATGTTTTATACTGAAATGCAATGAACCTATTTGAGTTCCTTCGCTAAACTTCTACACTAACCCTAGGTTTTGACCCTGTGCCCTCATTGGTCCTTTCAGTTGGTGGCAGATGTGCTTTACGTTTCATATTGGCATGATTCTGTTCTCCAAGGTAGTTTATTGGGAAGCCAATCATTTGCCTATCCCTAAGTTTTGGAATAGTAAAATTACACTTCGGTACTCAATACGTCGGATATGAGAAGAAATATAAAAGTTAGGGTGAGATTTCCAGATGGATGCATGATTGGAAAAGTGAGGGGGGTGAACCAAGTTCACTTTCCCTATTCTTTTCCTCGCTTGTATAGATAGCTTCAGGCCAAAAGAGGGATTGAATGTCGTGTTTGAAAACGAAATTTCAAAATTTCTGATCGCAAAAGGATTTCATTCACTTGTCTGTCATGGTTTTAATGTAAATCCATTGTTTCAAGGCGTGCGCAGGCGCACTTTGGCTTTCTCTAACTCGATTCTGTATCTAGTTGAATTGGTGAGAATTTCAACATGTTTTCATTCCACAGCTGCTTTTCACTTAGATTCACCATAGAAAGATACAAAGTGATATATAATGCATAAAAGTATATTGTATGTGCGCTCACGTCAGTGAATTACATGTGCTATTCTTGGGTATTACAGATGCCTGCACAGGTACAAAACGAAAATCCTAGAAAAGCTGGGAACAAAAATAAGTGAAAAACTAATACCCCAACGCCTGAATTTAATAAGAACTGAATGAGGTATAAATAATTTCCTCTTTTTTATTTCATTTTCGTGTCAGAAAAAAAATCAAATAATACAGGTTATTATGCGCCTTCTGAAGTCTAAGAAGACTTTGAACTAATATTTACTGACATTGTTTGCATTGAGGTAAATGGCTTTGTGCTATATTGAAAATATCCTGTCGCTATATCAAACAAAATCTGCATAAATATACACGTTAAAGGAAAACTTAAGTATTTCAAAGTTTAATTATAAAATTAAAAATATATATTTTACACACACAAAAAAAAAATATTTTGACGCATGATTCAGGAAAAGTTAACTCACAAAAATTGAAACTTGTATATATATGAAAGTTCAGTCTAATTCCTATACTTTTGTAATTTTGAATTAAATTAATGGTAACCCCATGCAAGCAATTATTATTCTAACAGCACTCCATCGATTAGGCATAAAATACCACTTGTAATTAATTTAGCGCAAATTTAAAACAACATTTTATGTGAATATCTGCTAAAATAGCAATGACAACTGCAAGGATGTTGGGGATATACACAAAATACTCGTATATTTGCAATTAAGAGGTCAGGGGGAATACATAACCCGAGGCATACCAGTATCCCTATGGATTGTGTTTGGGAGACGTACTTGGGGTCAAAGAGCAGCTGTTGAGGCCTCCCCACCCACCCCTCCTGCTTCTCCTTAACCAGAAGAGTATGAAAAGCCTAAGGCTCGTAGTCCAACGTGGAAGTAAATACAAAATCCAGCAATATTTCTAAAATACATGCAATTCCGCTTATATCAAAATGTATTTCATTTCTATGCTTGCATTGTGGTTATTTTTAGTTCTATAGGAGCAATTATATTTTTCTTCAAATTTATCTTTAGAAGTTAATACTGTAGCGCCGTTTTATCAAAAAGAATTAATGGATTTTGTGCTAAATTTAATATTAGCCATATTATATATACACTCGTTTAATATAAATTACACTGATTTTTTTTGGCGTGCTATACAATTTAGTCTATGAAAAGGAGTGCTTCATTAAAAATCCAGTCATTCTTTTATTTACATAATTATATTTGGCAAAAGCAATCTTTGGCTGGGATGTATAGTCACTGTTTACCTTTTTTCCACATTCACCCAGAGCTCATTAACAGAATCTACAGATTTTAATTAGCTGATTAGGAAAATAAAGAGCAGTGCATGCATGCCACCAAAAATGTTTTGTAAGCTATAGATGCAAATAGCCCTGCTTCACATCAGGCAGAAATGCACCAACCTACGTATACACGCTTTATTAAAGCAGCAAACTGCAAACGTGTTTTGGGTAAACAACATTAGGTCTATACCTTGCAGTAAATGTCATACTTAATTGGTCGTCAGTGCGCATTCACTCATGTGCATTATAAAAAATTAGACCACTCACAATTAATTAATGCTTAATGTATTATGCCCAGGATGCAGTTTATCTAAGCTGAAGCGCTTATATAACTCAAGCCTGCGTCTTATAATATGGAAAATGAACAATGCTGAAGAGAGTGGATGAAACAACTTCATCTTAATCTCAAAATGTTTGTTAAACAAACAATTTCATAAATCCATATTATTACATGCCCAATTTATCCATATGAATTCCATATGGCGCTTTTTCAACGTATATTTTTCGAACATAAACTATATTGCTAAGTTCTAGCAATTCCTGGACCCATTCTAAGTTGGAGAATGGTGATGACGTCACAAGATGGTGGTTTTTGGCGAGGATATTTGATTGGATATATAAAGCTATATTGATGCTCATGCACTATAAGGAGCCTTTATTGGATCATGATGTCATAATGATTGGCATCGTGAAATCGATCAGTTTTGTGTGTTCGATTCAATATTTAATAAGCAACTGAAAACATTTGAGTTGATTGCCATCATTGTGCATCAGATATGATCAGATTGGGCAAGTTGTCTGACTGCTTGGTTTGCTTCTTTTACATTACAGCATAAATATAAAGTTTGTTAAGCTTATTTTAATATCATTTCAACATAATAATTTTAACAAAAAAATGTTAAATGTAAAATTAATGGCATCTGCATGCTCAATCCATTATTTTTATTTTTCTAAGAAGCATATGTGTGAGGCACATGAAGTCATTCCCTTCTTTCTCAGTTTTTCTATGTATATATAATGGATTTTTTTAAAAGAAAGTTAATTCAACTATGCATAATTCATGTTTATTTTATGGCATTGCATGCTTGCAGTATATAATTCCTAGCCATTTTTAATCTGGATTTTGAAATTAAGCAAAATTGATTTCACTTATCTCTTTAATTCTGAGATCAGTTATACGCTCGTATGCAGCAATTATGTTATGGCCTGGATTAATGGCTGCTGAAACTCATTTATCCGAGGCAAATTTTTGATTGAGTTATTCATTATTTCTGAAGATCGATGCACTTATATATAATTGTCACGAGTTTAAGGTAAACCATCTCTTCAATCTTCCTCATTTAATTTTGTTTTTAAATGCAAAATTCGACAAGCATTTTTAATTAATTATATTTGTCGCCTGCTTTGTCCCTGTCAAAGCGGCCAATATTCAACAATAATTTTGTTTGGCATTTAATAAAGTGATCGGCATGTATCCATTTGCCTATATTAATAAGCCCAATTTGGCACAATCAAAGGCTAAATGATTTATCCCATGGTGAATGGACCTTTACTTTCATTTATATATACTGACTTCATATTGGAGCTCCTGCAGGCTATTACTAATTCCTATTATAATATCTTAATAGAATTTTTAATGTATATATTATATATTTATTAATATTATAATAGAATAAATCAATTTATATTTAATACATTTTAATCTAAAATCATACATTATTTTTATATTTGTGGGTGAATGGTGAGCGAGTATATAGGCTTGACCCCAGAAGGACGCAAGTGTTATCCTTGAATGGATCTCACAATTTTGACAATGGATTGGTCTACAAAAAATTAAGCAGATCGAGGTTAAATCAGACCGAATTAAGCCAAATTTAGTTTCGTTTCCAATTTCAATCAAGTGAAATAACAGAGCTGGTTTGCCTAATCTGATCATTTTCCTTCAGACATGAACAGATCCAGAAAATTACATTCAAGCTGACATGCTTATGGATTGCACCAAATGGCAAACTGCATACTTTGATGCACTTTTATCTGGAGCAATAAAGTACTGAAATTTGGGGAGGAGGGCTAAAGCACCATCAGCCCCCCACACCTTTGATACCAACCTGATTGTACGAGTGGCAGAATGATTCCAAAAAGATCAAAATACGTTTTGTTCTATAGCTTTTTAATACTTTGCTTTATAATGAATTGTCATTATGAAACCCTCAAGTTCCAAAATGGCGCCTTTTAAAAATCAGATCATGCAAACTTAAAATATACACAGTTTTATTCTTCACTGAATATTTAATAACAAACATTTTATTCAAATGTTAGCAAATGTTAAATAAATGCTTTACTAAAGCCTTCAATAATCTCATTCAAGTTATTTTCAATGAGAAATAATGGAATAACTGTTAGAGCTGAGGGGTTGATGGCTAAAGGCTTGCACTCCTTGCGCTATTTAAAAATGTTCACACGATGACAGTTTTAGGGAAGATTAGCATATTTTTCCAATCATTAATATGTACTCCTTTAAAGATATGTTTGGTTCGTATATATACAATACGGTTATGCTTTCTGCACACTTGCACGTTTTTCATAATTTTACGTCCATAAGTGAAGTTTTCACCCTCCACACACTTACGTGAAGAAGTAACAAAAGCTGAATGTTGATTGGTAGAGTTGTTACTAAGCTCCGCCTATTTGAAACCATTGCCATTAAGAATGCCGTAAGAATAGAACACAAACGTATCCTTACGTTTGTCTCTTAAGTGACACTTAAGCTACTTAAGACGCCATTTTTTTTCACTTAACAACGTAAAATTAAGAAAAACGTGCAAGTGTGCAGGAAGCATTGAGGTTATCAAAGTATAAAAAGTAATTATATAGTTTACATATTATATAAGAGACCAATAACATTGTAATGAAAACATTGCAGGCCAGTGTTGTTATCCAGTTTTGTTAACCATTTTCCTTCGCAAGCATGCTCTAGAAATGCACTTTGATTTTTAAAATATCTGCTCTTCATATCTACAAAGTCGTGCTCTGAAACAATTGTGCGTTTTACGGAGTTTTAGCAAAGTGAATAAAGATGAGCAGAATTGGCAATCTAATGAAGATTCCGTGACCGCCATACAATATATGAGTACATAACAAATTAATAAAACCGTAGGCGTGGTACAATAATTTTTATACATCCTGTCTGAAAGAGAAAGTTAATATAAACAATGATGCATGTAGAGGCATAAATGATGAGGCTACTCCACCCTCAAATATACTATACCTTATTGGTCTACCTTGATGCCAAAGACCCCACTGGGTGCTACATTGCATGACTTTGGGATGACATATTGTGATTAGCATACTTTCGTTTATATAATCTTAGCCGAATACGTGCGTACACTCCACATTTCACCTTGTATATTGCCAACGTTGTAAACAATAATAATAGGTTTGCGCTAATATAAATAACTGCTGAGGCACTTCATGCTTTTATTATTAAAAATTAGCATGAGAACGACTGAAGTCAAGGCACTTTATTTTTAAGAGACAGCCATAATTTTAAAAAAAGAATATTATATATTATATATATTATCCTCATAACTCCATGCATTTCTCGATATTTTAGGGCACTCACGAGGTCATGTTTGCCTAACAACTGTGACGTCAAATGAATAAATATGTTTATTTCTGCGTGCACCAATGCATATAAAATATAAAAGTAAAATAAATAAATATACCATATGGGCATCAACTGAAGTTTATTTTTTACTGAATATTTAAATGGGGGAAAGAATAAGCGATAAAGTAATTTTATAATACACAAATTCAAGTAAATGAGATCGAATTAATTTTGAGATAAAGTAAAATCCACGTATGATGGATACGTAAATAAATTACAAAGAATTACAGTAATAAACTAAAAATTTAATTTTTCCATTATTTTAGGAGAGTTTAACATCTTGTGTGCATGTCTTATGTATACTTCGATCTGTTAATTGTATTGTGCCAACTATTGTATTTTTGTGAAAATCAGTGGCATTGTATTGAATTGACATCATTAGAAAATTATTATTTATTTACAAATGAAGCTCTGCATTGTAATAATGTTTGTTTATATAAAATTCTTCTTTAAGCCGAATTAAAATGGGGTATTTTAAATTAAGTTCTATTTTTTTTCCTCTTCTCTCTTTTGCTTGTCATAATATAGCTGCTTTTTAGTTTCTTTAATAGTTCAAATAACCCATTATGTCAGTCTGGCTAGTTTCGTTTTTCCGATCCATAAATATATTTTACCAACATTTGAAAAACATAGAGCCACAGTCCTCCAATTGACAAATTGTCAAATTCCTTTCCCAGTGTGGTATATGTGCTGCATAAATACGCGAGCATGAAAATTAGATATCATTTTTTAATCCTTTCATCTCATTTTTATCGTTTCTTAATCATAAATCGTGTGCTTTAATGGATTTTAAGGATTCAGTTTCTTATTCACAGGTTGTCTAAATAAAGCATAATTTATGTTAGCTTATTTGAAAGCTCATTCCAGAAAATTTTCGTTTAAAATTTTGGGAAAACGTAATGCATATGCGCTTTACATTTTTATTCCTATAAATTCTCCTCATAATGCTTTAAAGATGTCATTCCTACGTGTTTAGGTTTGCCTAAGCCGATTTTGTTCCTAAGCAATTTTCCACATTATATGGAATGAGCAAGGTTTCATTGCCTCTTATGTGGAGAATAAATACATGAAATAAATCTCCCCTCATTCACCTGACTCGCCTGCCCCTTGTTTAAAAGCAATCACGCAAAACACCATAACCATGCTGGGGAAACTTTGTGTGCATTATGAAAGAGCAAAGCTACCGAATCCACTCGTATATAGCTTGCGATGGTTTGGGAAAACTTTACTTAAATTCTGGCTATTTCTAAAAATGTCGTTGAGCAGCTGGTGGTCTTGAGTGGCCACGGCCTGCTTTCAATTAGTTATGCATTATTGATTTGTGAACAATTTGTTTCGTTATTCCACTTGTATATTAATTTAATTTTATGGATGCTTGCAGTATACTGTTTAAGGTATATTATAGAAACTCTGTTCAACAATAGAGTGAACTGGAAAGTAACCGATATTCTTTATATAGATGAGCTACATCTGCTTGTTTTTGATAAGTATATTGTCATGTATATTTGTCGTGTCCCTTCTTTCTGATTGAACTTTTTAAATTCACCAAATTCATTCTTTTGTTGAAAAGGATACCGGATGAATGTGGTCATTTTCTTTAAAGTTTTGTGAGCATATATAACTTTCTACGTAATGCCACAAATGATTAAAGCTTTGGCTGCTCCTTATTTGATAAATTTATTATTAGGGACAAAAATTCATTAACTAACATCTAAACAAAGATTTTTAATGATTAATGTCTGA
Source organism: Proteroiulus fuscus (assembly GCA_034700285.1). Lineage (NCBI taxonomy): Eukaryota > Metazoa > Arthropoda > Diplopoda > Julida > Blaniulidae > Proteroiulus > Proteroiulus fuscus. Next base: position 18,273 of record JAQIXP010000649.1, read on the forward strand.
ATTGTATCTTTTACTTTGTTAAATTTAACACCATTTTTATTAGTTTCCATGAACCCATTTTTATTTATCCAGTCAAAAGATATGCTAATTTAAGGATTTATCAAACCAGAAAACTATATAGAAAAAAAACATGCGTAGAAGACAAACAAGAAATATTCCCTTGGGTAAAATCTTTATTTTAAAAAGCACTGACAGGCACAACCATTATGAAGATGTATTTTGTTTTCAACCTGAATGTATAGTATGTTTTCGGTGAACAATGTGCAGTGTTTTCATTTGTTATTTATTTTACTTTTTTTATTTATTTTTTTCTTCTTCTTCTTCCTCTTCTCTTTACTTTATTCTATTGCTATTCTTCTTGTTTTCTAGGTCTTCATCCCTTTTTTTTCGTATTTCTTTTTCATGTTTCATACATCTTATTGGTTCTTATGTGAACCCATTTGGTGCTGTAATTGTCTCATCTTTTCTTAAGGGGTTATTGTGTTTTGTAGGCAATCGAGTTGGGAATCAATATCCTAACGACAAGCCTATCACTCATCAAGGATGAATTCTAGGACATATCATCGGAAAAAAAATTATCTTGTCTAGTTTGGGTGGCCATTTTGAGGGGCTGGTAAAGGGAAGTGACTCCTATAGATGATGGTATTATACCCGTTGTTTATAATAGTGTCCAGTAGTTTTTTCAGCTTCATTGCATCTTTTATTGTCTTCTTCCGCGGACTTGTAATCGGCGAGTTTTAAGTCCTTGACTGGTTGCCTCGTGTGTGTACATGTTGGCCCTAAGTCGGTCAAGCCTATAGATAAAAATCCATTTTCGGATGACCGGACGTTGCGAATATTCAATGGCATAGTAAATAATGCAATTTTATGAGACGACCTATAGGCTATTTGGCACATTATTGGCTCTATTATACATGATATGTTACTTTAGTTTTGCGATTGAGGAGGCTTTTGCCTTGTACTCTTGTCAAAAAGTCAGCTCTTTTCTGTGTTTTTATTTTTGTTAACACGAAATATAGCTGACATTTGTATATGACGCCATTCATGCATGCTTCTTGATTTAGACCTAATAAAAGTCCGACTCGATAGCTTGTGGGGGGGGGAATTGGGGGTGAGGGAGGGGGGATTGAACTCGTTTTCCAGAGAGGGCATGCAGTTTCGAGGAAATTCGCGAAGAAATAACGGTGCAAAATATATTAAACCGTTTGGATGGTCATTTAAGAGCACATCACTTCAAATGTAACGAATGAGAAATTTAACAAAAATATTTTATGTGGAAATCCCTAAGAAACCATTTTACAAGCGTAACTTTATAAACATTGCATTGTAAAATGCATATATGGACATCAAAGAAGTCCGACTTGGCAACTATAGCAGTAAAATGGGTATTTGCCGTAAACATTCGTGTAATAAAATAGTGTTGATTCTGAATTGTTATGACCCATAATTTAAATTAGATTATACCGTGTAAACGTATTTTTGTTTAAGATGTACAGTAGTCATGGTTGATAAATGATGGGCCACGCTTAATCCTTGTATTTAATTTATTTAGCTCAAAAGAGTAACGGAAACTGGAGTGGCATTCTCGTCTTGTTTATAACGAAATTCGTTAGCTGCTAACGACTGCCATGAAGCTGTCGTTACATAACGATTCGTTATTGCCGCATTTTCTCATAGGCGTGCGTTGAGCATAACGAATCGAACGGAAGACTAGAATACACTTTTGTGCGATTTTCCTTCGTTTGCAGCTGAACGAATTCGTTTAGAAAGACGAGAATGCCACCCCAGATTATTTTGGGTTTTGGTAGAGCTGCTTGATATGCCGTTTTGCCATTTAGAACAAATTATTTATTTTAAGTTACCAATTGCTTTATATTCTTGTCTAATAGTATTCCTGCCAATAAGTAATCCTGCTGCTTATTGCTACTGATAAACAGTAACTAGTAACTTAAAAGGAGTCAAAAGTACAACTTGTAAGGAGCATTTGAGAACTTAAAAAAATCATTTACTATCATGTGCTGGAAAATGTACATTCAGGCGCGGATCCAGGGGGAGGGGAAGTCACGGGGATCATGACCCCCCGCCCCCCAAATGTTCAAAATCAAACTAGAAAATATGGGGAAATATGCAATTTTGGTGATTTATAGCCCATTTTTGAGTGTTTTTGATCCAAAAAAAATCGCCTGCGGCGACATTTTGTGTCAATTTTTTCAATAATGTATAGAAACTTTTGGAACATTTTTTTGGGTAGGAGCTCCCTCGAAATGGATTTCTGGGTGTGGCCCTGAGTCCTGATCATGATTCCCCCCAAAACCAAAGTCTGGATCCGCCCCTGTGTACATTTGTTTATTTTCACAAAACCTTGCATTAGGACCTACTTATAGTCATTTTAAGCAGTGCAAGTATAAGTACTTGCATTAATAATACAAATTTTGAACAATTAAAAGGGAAGCTTTCTTTATGTAAAAACACGAACAGCGCCATAGTAGTAGCTTTTGCCATTGAAAGAGTTCTTGTTTGGCTTCACACATGCTTATATAGTGCATTACAGTTAGATTCTATAGATTCCTAAGATGGCTGACACATTTAGCCATTACATATTAGTTAACATTGTTCTCACCAGTTGACGTTTTAGGTTTTTTTATACTAAAGTGGATATTCCAGCATCCTTACAGTAGTGTTGAACAGTATCATTGAAATGCTTATGAAAATTTAAGTCAAGAAATGTAAAAATGTCAGGACAACTAATAATTTTACAATACAAGGCTGGTTATAATGGCAATTTTTTTTTAATTTATAATGAATAAATAAATAATGTAATATTTAAAATAATTCTCAAATTTTTTTTAACATTTCTTAAATTTCAAATAAAAAATTCAGCTTGTGACTTGTGAAATTATAAACGCTATACTTGAGTTTTATCAAAAATGACGCGTCGTCGCTTTCATTTGGAGAGAAATAAAAAAATTTTTAAAAAAAATTTAACTGCATTTTGATCTATAGAATGACATTTATTTTTCGTTTTATTACTAAACCAAACGAGATTTGAGCCATTCTAGGAAGTCCAAGCCATAATAATTTCTGTAAAAAAAATCCTTCATGGATGTTTATCTGAGATACAGCCTATTCGAGGAAACTATTTTCAGTGATTCTTGTTAGTATAGGAGATTGCTAATCCAGTATGCAAGCATTCATGTAAAACTGTTCAGTTGCAAAACTCCCAATAGGCATACGAACATGGATGGCATGCTTGCAATGCGGATAATGGTTTACCATAATGGTCTTTCCTTACAATATTGGTAAATAATTTTCGTTTTATATTACTCCTCTGGATTTAGCTGCATGCCATGTGAACCCGTAATGCTTTTTTCAATGATATCATGCTGCCTCATGTCTAGACACCATTCATCCTAATTTTGGCAGACCAATTTGATGGAAATAAAAATATCACCAATTGTACTGCCTGAATTGTGGAAATTCTTATAAGCCTATCTGTTTCCTAGGAATTTTCTTAATCAAATTCTACCTTTTAAAGAAAGTTTTGTTTGTGGATCAAATTCAGTAAGAATGCAAGTCAGGAAATTTATTTTTCGACATGCATGCATGCATTCAGTTAGCAGTAGGACCTACTAGCCTTAACTCAATAACAGTGATGTGGATTATTTTAGCCATAGATCATTGTTTAGAATTAATTTATATGTATATTTTTATTTGAGTGTAATGCTCTATGTAACATATTAGGAATGGGAGTCAACTTCAGTCATTCTGCAGAACCTCATGTTGGGAAAATCCTCGGACTGACATTTTAAGTTATTTCTTGTGTCTTAAATATGTTTTGTGAATCATACTCAACACTGTGCACTCATGGTGCAAGCTTACCATTATTGTGAATCATTCTCAAAAATGTGTCCGTCGTTTTAAATTCTAATGATGTTTCAAATAATTTTGTAGAAATTTGATTTATCATAATCTGCTTTGGGATATTGTATTATACAGTTTCAAATAACTAGTAATAGTGGGCCTCCTTATTATGACGTCAGCTATGGCGCTTGTGCTAATAGCTATAGACTGGATTTTCTGAATTAATTAAGATTAGAACCTTTGTAATCTAATTTATTCAGACTGCTTAAATCCTTTTTAAACTGAGCTGCGTTCCCCTTTAACAGAATTTTATAAAGCTGTCCATGCTAACTTTGTTTTCATAACTAAATCTGCCATTTTGAAACAGGTCCCATATGTGTTTCCAATTTGACGTTAAATGGTTTTTTTTTGTATTTGTATTTTGTTTATCAGGGATTTGGCTTGACTGCATGAGTGTAGCATAGCGTTTAGCCGAACTGTTGTAGCAATAAGCTGGCATCTACATTTTTATACGTCAAAAATCTGTCATTTTCCGTAATAGAGTTAGCAATCTTAGGCATAAAAAATCGCAACCTCACGTGTGCTTTTTTTAAAAAAAAAACAGTGTTCACACTTGGCGCATTTTCATAAAAAAAGAGTAAAAAAACCCTGTCATTTTCGGCGCTTGATCTGACTCCGCGTGACAAATATTGTGTCAGCAAAGTTGACAGCAAAATGTATATAAAGTAGCTAGTTGATAAAAGATGGTCATTGCGTGATATTGGTTCAGTTTCAATTTTGTTTGCAGTGTAAATATTATGAGGGGGCTGTCGTGAATTTGCATTTGTAATATAGATTTCATGTAAAACACGGCAATAGACTTATATAAAAAAGCCAAATTTTCATGCAAGTCATACTGCTATAGCTTGCGTCTACTAACAGATGTTGTTCCTATTTTTTCCCCTGTAATTTTCAGACGTTTTTTTTTTTGTTTTATGTATTTTTAATCATCACCACGAAGCGTTGACTGGCACTTGCGTTGCTCCCTGACTTTTACACGTTTTCTTGCTGTTCTGGTGTTCCTGTTTTCTAGCGTTTTTTTCTATCAAAATATATGCATCAACACTGAAAATAAATCTTGTCGAGTTTGACAAACGATTGGATAATTAACGTACCCGATAGTCACACGTTAGAAAGGATATTGCATGTGCTTTAGGGGTCCTAGACAGTGCCTTGAAATTACCCCTTGTAGTATTATCACGCACGATGTGTCCAAATCCTTTACATGTTCCTAAATATGCAATATGTATGGCCTATAAACACGCGATTGGGTCGTTGCAAACACGCTATGTTTCATCAAGTTTTTTTAAATATTATGGGGAAATATGTATGATGCATTGCCTATAGGACGACCATTTTTCATGGTTTTAAAGGGACAGTCTCACTTTGAAACAAGTTATTTTTAAACAGTACACAATTACTAGATATTAATTTCTGAGCCAATAATAATTGCAGCAAAGTTTTCATTTTGAAGAAATCA
>JAQIXP010000650.1:0-23647 GCA_034700285.1 Proteroiulus fuscus
TTTTAGAAGGGGGAAAATGCACACTACTTCTCCAAAAAATGTGGTATGCATGCTATGGAAACTTTATATAAAAAAAATAGAAATGCAAAAAGTGTCCCAAGGTTCCCACCTTCCCCCTATATATTGTCCGAGGTAGTATCCAAAATCAAAAATAGCATAGTAATTATTTTAACGGAGCACAAAATATTTTACCCTATTTTAAACTCAGTGAAATATAAATAGAGTGCATTTTGAGGGAAAATTACTGATGCACCCTGTCATTCATCCTAGTCATAACTGCCTTGAAAGAATTTCCATGTGGACTAATAATAATTTGCTGATCGTACTGTACTGAGTTGAATTGAAAGCAGATTATGTCAGTTAGGAAGATAAAGAGGAATCCCCCTTAACTTAAAACTAAATGCCATGGTATCTGTGAACATTGTACAGGTACCTACCACATGTGGCAAAAGTTAAAAAATAGATATTGTATTTTGGATGACACTGTTTACAATTACAATACCGGTACCTTTATTGAAAAATAAAGACTTAAGTTTTGAAGGCAATAAAATAAGCGTCTCTAATTAATAGCACAGGCCGAAAAATAATCTCCCGAGGCTATAACTGAAGAATTTATAGCAGCCAAAGTCTCTCAATAATATAAACAGACAACAATTCTCTTAACTTATGACAATTTTATTGTTACCATTATTCAAATGACACATTAACAAGTTTCAAAAAAAATTGTAAATTGGAATTAATTTTCTTCGTAGATCCAGTTTTCATCGGCTGGTACCCACGAATTGATCTCTTCCGGTTTAAACCAAAGAGCAATCTCTTTATTTGCACTATCCACGGAATCGCTTCCATGGACAACATTTCTAAAAGGTAACAACAAATTAAATGGTCTGACAGAGGGATTTATCACGATGGCATAATTGTAGTTGGGATGGCTTCTTACCGGCCAACTTGAATACAATAGTCGCCACGAATTGTTCCCGGTTTGGAATCTATGGGGTTGGTTTCGCCTAACATAATTCTTCCAGTCTTAACAGCACTTAATCCTTCCCATACCTAATAGTTGGTTTAGTTATTTACAAGTGCATTCTTAAGTCAAATGGTTGTTTTATTTTTTTTATAACTTGCCATTGGCACAACTGGACCGGAAGCCATGTATTTCACCAGTCCAGCAAAGAATGGCTTCCCTGCAAGATCTTCATAATGTTTTTTAAGATGTTCTTCGGATGCCTATTTAAATACCACACTATCGTTTATCAAAACTTTAGCAGTAACAGACTAATCTGCATGCTTCTAGAGCTGATTTCTATGTTTAGCAATTCGTGTGAGGGTGAGGAGAATGCATTCGCCAATTTCGCCCACACTGCCACGCAGGTGGCAGCATGTTGGAATATTAGGCCTACCTGCATGAGTTTCATCGCCACCAATTTAAACCCTTTTTGCTCGAATCGTTTAATAATATCACCAACAAGTCCTCGCTGCACACCATCTGGTTTAATGCAAATAAACGTACGTTCTCTATGGGCTGTCATTTTAGAAGAAAACAAAGAAAAAAATGCTAGTACTGATCCAAGAACCATGCAGGCTAAAACCATTAAAGAAAGAGGCCGATGTAACGCTCGCTTCGTTCCTCTGAAAGTAGCCTACGTCTCTATCGTATTGCTGGCTATTCGGACCTTTTCTATTTTTAAAAGTTCTCCCACGTATCATTTTATAAATAATCAAATTCGATAAAGTTTTTATTATTATAAAAATGTTAATGGCCATTTAGTGGGGGAGTGAAGGGAACGAAACCTTAACAAACGGGGGAACATAACGTATTTCACACCATTACAAGAAATGACGTAAATAATTTATCTGCAGGTGCTTCGAGACTTTCGAGATCCAGGAGATTCGAGGAAAGTTTTCATATCTGTAAGTTTAACGTTTTTATTGTTTATTTTGATGAGTTTTTTTGCTATAAAGCTTGGAAGCTAACGTAGAAAAATACTGCATTATAAAAACGTTTCATAATTTCTGTTGTTAAACACTCCATAAATTTACTTAAAAATGAAAACTGCATTGTTGCAACTGTTGTCCCCCCACCTTTCGCCATGCTGCATGTACTCTTACGTAAGCATCTACAAAAGCGCGTATAAATTAACTTTATAAGCCATTTAGTAAATTTTAGTTGATACGAGTCGTTATAAAAAACTATAAAGCCATTTTTTTTGCAAACAGGCTTGCAATGGGGCAGTGGGTTTGTATACGTGAGGACTAGTTGCCCAAGACTTAGGCCTCTTACCAAAGTATGCACGTGTTAACCTAGTATCATGTTTATTACTTTGCCCAGGTACCCTGACCTTGGCACCTACTGTGTTCGATGACATTGATTACTGAGTTTATGTGTCAACAATAATAATTCTTGCATATTATGGACAACTTTTCTCCAAAAGCTTTGTGTATTTCTATAAAATTGGAGATGTAGACCTACATGCACTTTTATCTTTGCTAAATTTTAGAGGTTTAAAATTATTAATAATTAATAACGTGACGTTTGCAGGAGATATTTGTTCTTTACAGGAACGAATGGGCACTATTGAATTGTAACGGAGCCATTATATTCTTTTCCCACTACACTGATTCTCAGTTTATGGGTGCTAACCTACAGGCATTAACCATGCTACAGGGTAGCAAAAGTATGGCAGGCTAGTCTGGTTTAGGGGTAATTAGGCTCTGGGGGAAGGGGGGGGGGGAGACAGGAGTTGCGACCCCTGGTTAGGTAGGAAATCCAATGGCTTTGCTACTGTTCAAAAGTGCCGAATAATGTTTCAAAATCTGTACTTAGGCTGGTGTTATGAATCCGGTTTTTCATGGGGCCATATCTACCGCCTGGGGTGTATTCTAGTTGTAGTTCACCACGACAATGTTAAAATTGCCGTGGTTCCCGTTTTACTTACGATGGGATGACGTGAGCGCTGAGTCAAGTAGAACGGAAAAAAGCTTCAGTCGCGGCCGACAAAATGGCGGACGACAGGATGCATTCACTTGCATTCCATTGCATGGGAGAACACTTTCGCACAGTGTTCTACTTATAGCTACTTCGCCAGGTGGCACAATCGACCACGCAGACCCACCTAAATATATTGGGCTCAGTGGACGTTCGAATTAGCCTCGCACGGGGCTGTGGGCGTGGCTTTAGAGCCTAGCCATTAGCGCGGGGAACTATAAGACAAATAGTTCCACTGGCGCCAGTGGAGGATTTATCCTCAACTAGAATACTCTCCTGGTGTGTCAATGCTGTGTTCAAGAGTTTATCCAAGGTGCAGAGACATTACTATGGCATGAGACGTGTTGTGATAGCCCTGGTAGATGCTCCACTTTCCTGGCCTAGCTATTACTCACCAAATTGTCCCCTATACCTCCTTCATTGCCTACTAATTGACCCTTTCTGCTCCCAGAGTTGTATATAAGACGACTCAAATGCCATAGAGGCTGACCTGTGTTGACTATGAATATCTAAAAGGTCCTCGGCCATTCCGCAAGCCCTGATCGATCAACTTTGTTCTGTTAGGCTTTTCTCCTTGTCACTGCAACTTTTCTTAAGTAGGGCTGCTATGCCTTCCCCCTGTTCTGGCTAGACCTGTGCTTGCCTGGCTGGCACTAGATCTACCCTGCAGCCTTTGGAGGTTCTCACTAAGTGTTTCCCCTGTGTCTTCAGCCCCATTAGCCCATGCCCTGCAACTTTGAGTCTAAGATGTGGTTTCTGAATCAAAAGTGTTTGTTCCTTTAAGTGTATCTGCGCCTGAGTCTAGCCAAGATCCCATCCTACAGATTTCACAGTGTTTAGAAAAACACTAGCCGGTGTAGTCATATGTAATGTTGTCAAACTGCTCATAAATTTAAAGCAGGAGACGCCAGATAAATGAAGCTCAAATGTATGTGAACAATGGTTCTAGTGCCAGCCAAGTTTAAAATGGGGCCGAAACGAACCAGGCATGCTCAAACTGTCCCTAACACTTGGTAGAGCAAATCTAGCCAAATCAGGATGAGAAACAATAGGTGAACATCAGCAAAAACTAGGGCATACACTAGCTATACAAGTGACAATATCTGTTATTAATTGTCGTAAGACTGACAAATTCAAAGAAGTCCTGCAGATAGTGTAAATAATATTAGTTTGAGAGAATTAAATCTTTGCTATAATGATCAAGAATAATGAAAGGGTTGAGATCAAAAAGCACATGAGTGCAGATTTTTTATTTTGAGAAAAACATTTAAAGAAATTAGAAATTTATTGCTTAGAAATTATAGTTATTTTAAAATTCTGACCATAATCTTTAAGATAGAAATTGGCACTTTGGGATGCACCTTCACATTTTGGTTCCTTCGAGGGGAATCTACTTGCTTTGATTCCTCCTTAACCCTATGCCCACATTTAGGTACTTAATACCCAAAATTGGGTACAGGATATGATTCTGGAATTTTTTTATCTTCGGTGGTCAAAATGAGAAACTTTTTCCGATCCTACCCCAATTTGTTTTTATTGATTTAGCAGATAGAGCAGCATTTGAGCTACAATTTTATGTAAATATCTCATTTTTAGCAAAAATAAACTCGTGGTTTTGATTTCCACCCTGCAATTGTCGTGTACCAATGTTCTTACATTGGGCAAAGTATGCTTCTGTAGGACAATTAATTTATTATTATTGAATAGATAGTTAGGTCCTGATTCAGTGGTAAATTAATGATAGTTTTACAATAGGCAGTCTAGAATCTTTGTTTTCTAGTTACTTGTCATTGGTTCAAATGCAATAAAACGTGCCATTTTATTGTCATTTAGAAAACTTACGTGGCGTTGGGAATTAATGGATCTTTCCACAAAAACGTCGAGTCGACGAAGAAAACAAAAAAACCCGAAAAGAAAAAAGGATGAAACTGAAGATTATTTAGAGGAATTAGTTTTGGGTGATGCGGAAGATGTCTTGGAAAAATTAGACGAGTCTTATGCTGATGACTGGACCAGTAAAGAGACTAAACATTCCCAGACAAAAAGCAGTAAAGGCAAAGAACAAGAAGCAGCAGGAAAAAGAAAGCCTGCTTGGGTAGATACCGATGAAGATGATAGCAAACGGTGAATATTTATACTTATATTTTGTATTCAGTTATTTATAGGCCTATATTATATGTATAGTTTTCTAAATTTATTTTCTTACATGTCTTTCTAGAAAAAAAGACAAAGATAGCAAACCAGGTGTCAGTTCAACCAAAACATATTCTGAAGAATTACAAAGCAGGTATGAAGCTACTGTTCTGTGGACTGGGTTTATTGCAAAAAAAAAATCCATCAGCATCTTATCTTTGAATCTGCTATATAATTAAGTACCTTGGCAGTTTTAAAGATAATGTTAAAAATACTTATTAAAGGTAGAAGAGTTTACTAGTAAAAAGGACATTTAAGTAGTATAATTTTAAAAAAAATTGATCCTATTAATTGTTGATCATTACTTTTTTCAAAATCTGCATGCATTTTGGTCTTTTTTGAACTTCAAAATCAGTATCTGCCTCTTAATAGATACATGAATATAACTGGAACCCCTTCTTGGGCAGATTTAAATAAAAAGAAACCAAGTAAGGGATCTGAAGATGAAGATGACCTCTCAACTCGCGTTGGGAATTATATTGTAAAGTCAGATACGCTTCAGAAGGAAAACATTGATGTAAAACATTGTAGGACATTGGGGTCAGATTCTCAAGAATTGGTAAGTGAATACCTACAAAACAGCATATTTGGTCTATAGAAGTGAGAATATTTGCTCCATTGTTGTTGGTTTTACTTTAAATTAGGGTTGTATGACCAGTGTGGAGTTTCATCCGACAGCCCAGGTTGCTTTAACTGCGGGACTATTGAGGAAAGCTGTCTTATATCAGGTAAGTTTATTCAAATCTCACATTTATGCCAACAAAGTTTGACAATACGTTTATAAAAATTTTCATTTAATTTTGATGTTTTAAAGTGGTTTCGCATGAAAGTAAATAATGGAGTGCTTTTGATTATAAATTAAGGTGGATGGAGTAAAGAATCGACATATACAGAGTGTCCTTTTTGAACGCTTCCCCATCAGTTGTGCTCATTTTACTGTTACTGGGGAAGAATTTGTTGTTGGGTCCAATCAACATAAGCATTTTTTCACGTATGATATGATGTCTGGAAAAATAATTAAAATTCCTTGGAATAGAGGTGAATATGCACTGTCCATTAAAATTTTACCGGTCATTAAAACTGTTCACCTGAATTCTATTTAAATCTTTCAGGAATGGAAGAAATACATATGAAATATTTTTTTATTTCCCCTGAAGGAAAATATATTGTTGCACCTGGCTTAGGTGGCTACATGCACTTTCTTTCTGCTAAAGTATGTGCTTGTTACTTTTGTTTGCAACTGTTGGGCAGTGAACAGTATCGATGTTAAATATTTTTCTTTCTTGCAAAATCAGAACAAAGAATGGTTGTACTCATTAAAGATGAACAGTAAAGTTAGAGGAGTTGCATTTAATGCCGATGGAAACCAGATGTATTCCAACAGCGGTAAGATACTAAAACAGTCTGAATTTGGAAATTTGGCTGGATGCGTGGGTCACAGATGCCTTTTAACTTCTATTTTTCAAATATTTTGAACGTGTTTTAGTCATTTTTTACTTATTTTTTTCTTATTGCTACAAATTTAATGTCATTCCAAATTCATTGTCCTATCAAATAGTCTCTTTTGGCATAATGAGATGAACTTTAAATTTTTAGAGCCCTATGTAAGGCCTAGGCCCTATTATTTTGTTACTACATTTTGCCAGCAAATCCAATATTATTTATTATAATAGTTTAATCTTGATGTATTATGCATCTTTTAAATTCAAAGTCTTATCCACTTGACCACATAAAATATGGTGACACGTCCCTTAGTATAAGACTTAAAAAACCCGTCACGCTTTCCACTGTGCACGGTAAAATAAGTGGGTTTTTTTTCCCTATATTTAAAAAAATATAATTATTTATATAATAATTAAGCCATTTTTATGTGTTTGAAAAATTAGTTCTTTAAATTTTTTTTAAATATGACAGAATGTTCTAGAGATGTACATATATATTAGGAGAGAAAAATCCAATTTTGACATCCTTATATTTTTGGTTAGAAAAATCCAGAAAAAAAATTCCAGATTTTCCTTTATAAAACTACCCAAAATTTGTATATAAGGCATGTAAGGGTAATTATGGCTAATGTATATCCCGTATTGTTGTGTTTAGACAACGGCGATGTGTATTTTTGGGACATGAGAACGAGGGATTGCATTCATAAATTTTATGACGATGGTTGCGTGAAGAGTACTTCTATTGCTTTGTCTCCAAACCAACAATATCTGGCATGTGGGTAAGTTATCCCTATTTTGTGTGTTTAAATGATTTAGTAGATCAAAATGGTGAATCCATAGTTGACGTTTTTTTTTCTCTCATAGCTCCAATTCTGGTGTTGTGAACATTTATGATACAAATTCACTCACATCATCTTCATGTCCAAAGCCCATGAAAGCCATTTACAATCTTACCACAGCAACGAGTTGTCTTAAATTTAATTGTACTTCAGAAATTCTGGCAATGTGTTCTCCAGCAAAAGAAAATGCAATAAAGCTGGTAAGATAACCTTTAAAGATTTAAAGTTTTTGAATTAGATAAACTATGAGCTAGGTGAAATAATTTATGCATGGAACTGTTTGAACGACTTACTTGAATAATAATGAAAATTTTATGCAGCTATGGTCTAGGACGTATTCTTGTCATTGCCATTGTTCCCCCTTAGTAATTAGCTAATGGGATATCCTTCCTGAATACTGCACAGTTGGGCATTTGGTGTCGCCTTAGTATGTCTCATGTTGGTCTTAAAATTAAACCACTTTGATTATAGTTGTTCACATTTCAGTGTTATTTTGCAATCGGCTTATTGAATTTATATTTTTTAGGTTCATTTCCCAAGCATGGAAGTTTTTCAAAATTTTCCTAATCCCAACTGGAAAGTTGGCAGTGTTACGTCTCTGGATATCTCGTTAAACAGTGGATTTTTGGCAGCATGCGGAACACGAGGCACATCACATCTGTTCAGGTAGGAATCACGATTTTCAGTATTTTCTAGTGGGTCTTGGTAGTTAGGAAAGTAGAGTAGAATATTTTCCTTTAGGCTGTTATGTATGTTAATTAGAATAATACAATTAATTTCAGATTAAACCATTACGGAAGCTTCTAAATACCAACACTTACATACATTTGTATATATTATTATGGTGGTGACAATTAGGAATTCTCTCATTTTTATACTTGTATTTAATAGTATTATTTTACTGCTGTGCTCATGGAATATAAATTGTTCAGTTAAAAATATTTAATTGCTAATATACTATCGTTTTTAATTCTTCGCCTGAGAAATTTTGAGTCAAACACAAACCACATAAATTCATAGTTAGCTACTAGTAAGGTGAAGTCTTGATGCTCAACTGAGGTTTATTATTAATTCATCGTCAAATTATGCACACTATGTTGTATTTCCACTTTAATTTGGCATTATACATGTATATAACGAATGTTTGTTGATAGTATCAGAATTTATCGAGTTTACTCTGATGCATTAATAATTTGGTGTGAATATACCTTATTGTTGATTGCAGTTTTGAGCAATGTTTTGCAAGTTAAAACCATTACAGTTGTGCTTCAAAATTCATCAACCTAATGATATATTGTTGGCAGGGTGTACAAAGCTTACCTAATATTCTACTTCACTTGAAGTAATTTGTTGGCAAAGTGCACAAAGTTTACCTTCGCTCGAAGAATTGTACTCTTTCTCACCTTTATAATGGGAAACTTACCCTGCCGAAATGTTAAATGATTTTCGGATATGTCATTCAGAACATTTCTGTTGCATAGTATGGTATGAGTTTCATATTTCTGGAAGCCTTGCTATAGTGCGACCACTGAGCATTCTTTGTTCTCCATTGCACTCTTTCATACTTTTAGAACTTCGGTATATTTGTTCTGCCAAGGTGTGGCAAGATTTTAGGGGCTCTCAGTATTTTCTATTGCATAGTATTCTATGAGTTCTATACATCTGGTAACCTTGTTACAGTGCATTGACTGAGCATTCCAAAAACATTTTTTTCGTAAGAATAATTAAATGTTCAGTAGGTTTCAAACTTCATAGAGGGCGTCAAATTCTCTATGTATATGATAATATGACACTGTATATGCATATAACGCTGGCATTTAAAACATTTCAACTAGGTATTTACAATACAATACTATATGATAGCTATAGTCTATCTCACATAGACTTGGCAGCTATCCAAGCAATAGCTGTCAAGTCTATGTAAGATAGACTACAACTCCTTTACAACGGAGGGCTTAGAAAATGAACAGTTTCTACAAACTCATCATGTAAATGCACCTCCAGACCAGATGGTGCTGTTCGCATACAAAACATGGGTTTGTTCACATGGTTTGACGGGGACACAAAGCTTTTTGAAACTTTGCTAGTATGTCGGCATAACACAAGATTATCGGGATTGAACTGTTATAATACAAATATTAAACGAGGCTTTATTAAGACTAAACTATGAAAAATAGGGTATTTATTGCTTGTTTGGGAACATACGATCCATTTTAAATGGGCAGTATGTGTCAGCTGCTTTGAGGAAAACGATGGGGTAGCTACCAGAAAACTGAATAAATTTATTTAAGTGGACTTATAGAAAACAATGCAAAAGTATGGTCACTGACTTCCTCTCATGTAATGCATTCTGCAAGTATCTTTAATTGTCCAGGATTTGTTCAATGCAATTGCATCACTTTTTTGATTCAATTGTTTAGTGATAACCGCAAAAAGTTTGGAAATAATTTTTGAATTGTTTTATTTAGATAAGATACAATGATTACAATGAATATGGTTAACAGGAACAAAATATAAAAATAATATAGCATATGTGAAAGTTTGTGAGACAATAACCATCATTTTGTTGAACTTGCTTCCAAAAAATGTCCCATTTATAATTTAATAAATGTCTTCAAAATTCGACAGGTGAGATGCATTGAATGCTTGCAAGCAAAGTAATACGATTTCAGTTAAAAAATGTAAGAATCGTATATTTAATTTAAATAAAAAAACCCTGTTTTTTTACATCACGATTTTGCTAAACCTGATTTAGAGTAACCCCTATATTTTGATGTGCTCAATATAACATTCATGATTTGCATAACCTTCCATTGCATGTTTCGGATGTGTTTATTTTAAAGTTTAAGTTACCAATTATTGACCAATCCTATAAATTGAGTTACTGAGACATGCTAATACTATAGTGTATCTCACATAGACTATACATTGTGTTACTTTCCAATGAAATTTATTTTCAAATACTTAATAATAAATTAAAAATGGTTAATTATGTAATGCTGCATATCAAAAGTGCATATTCAGGTATGGAGAATACAATACAATACAATACAATTAATTTCCATCAGGGTTACCGACCCACGGGTAGTTTTCTGGACAAGGAGCACAAAATCTTGTGTATCGTTCCCCTCCATCTAAGGTATCAGTTTGTGTATAGTGGCAATCGTAGGTAGTTGAACAGTCACCAACAACTGGGGTCTTGTCACATTTCCAGGCCTCTAGCGTGGAAATTTCAGCGAGTGTAGTTGGGTGCTTGACCCATTCGAGAGTTTGGTTTGCCGTTACGATGAAGACGTCGTCAAGGGTTTGGATGTAATCTACAAATTCGGTCAATGCATTGGAATAAATACTCGAGCCCCACCAGGCCGGATCGATCATGATATTAAAAGGGGCTTTATTAGAACTATAGTGTAATAGGAAGTTGTCTTTTAGGGTGGCTAATGCATCCTCTTCAGTTTTAACATTTATGCAGCTCCGTAGAGTAGAACAATACATTGAGCCATTGGAAATGAGGAAAATAATGGGAAGCTCCCAGAAGCCTGGATACGTATGATAAGGGCAAGGTGGGAGGCCGCAATCAGAGGTCCATGTCGAGTCCAGTGTGAAAGGCCAAATCGGTGGGGAGGTGCTGAATTGTGTAGCCATTGTGCCATCGTAGTTGAAGCCATTTTGGCTGATGGCATCGAACATCACATTGCCGCCATCTTGAATATATGGCCCCTGACTTCCCAATACGTCTTCGCTTCTGATGAGACCAAACTTGTTCAGAATTTCTCGCATGCCACTCATTTCGTCAGACCATCGTTGGGTGTCCCAGTCACCGACATATGTCTCCGCACTGCATCGGCAACAACAATTAGTAAAATGTATTAATCACATTCTGAACCCTTGTCCTACGATGTGCATAACCTAGTTCTTCCTATACTTTTGCGAGCTAGTGCTAAAAAATGTAACTTTGTAACACCTACCTAATGGAATTCACTGCAATTTCGTGTCCGGCTGAAGCCAGTTCATTTATGGACGGATAATCGCTGTAGTCGTGGCTAACGAAGAATGTGGCTTGGATATTACAGCTGTTTGGATTCTTCCTGCCATTCAGTAGTTCGGTGTAATATGTGTAATACTGGGAGGAAATGCTGGAATGGAAGTTCAAAACCACTATCTGAGGAATTTCAGAGGGTTGTAGTCCACCTGGAATGACCGTGCCACTGGGAAAGCAGTTCGGTAATTGGCAGTCGTCATCGTTTCTTGGCCTAGCCGATGAAAATGAAATTGTTAAAAAGAAGCAAACGATTGAAATTGCGACCAATTGATTCATTTTTGAATTCAGAAATTGCCCGAGTTGTGTTTTAAGCTGTATTCACTCGGCTTTATATACCTTGGAGTTGGCTGTTTTTGCTGAAGTTTGGAAATTTTTGCTGCTGATTTTTTTTTTTTTTATTGGGGAAAAACCAGAGGCCATTTCCAAAGGGTGGTGTATTGTTAAACAACTTGGTTTATCAGCCATTTTTATTTGGAATTGTTTGCTCAAAATTGAGTGATTTCTTCATTTTATCGGAATCCTTGTATTACTAAATCTGTTACCATTATCATGGAAATTCAAGGAACCATCAGTTATCTATACATATCTTCCTTCTTTGTTTCGATCGAGTGAATTATGACCAATGGTTATCAATAGAAGCAAAACTAAATGGTACATAATCTGTGAGTGTGCTTCTACTTATTTTTAAGTGGTTTGAAAAATGTGCAAAAGTTTGCAGGGCAATTATTATGCATCAAAATTATGTAATTCAGTGTCTAATACATTCAGATTGTTAAAAACAAACTACTAACCTATGTTTTAACTGTAGATGTCGTGGATAATGAATTTGACATTTGGCATAATCACTGAATTTTCTGTCAACTGCTGATGTCGATTCGGATTGCCAAATCAGTGAACAAATTACTGTAACTGATTGCAATACTTGCTGCAGTAAAACTGCAGTCTGCAGCCGGATTGTTGTATTTGGCAGCAACTTTATTGTAGTTTATGAGCATTTGGCAAATTGCATAGAAACTGAAATCGGGTTTGCAGTTCACCACAAGTTCAGGGAAATGTAAAATAGGCTGGAAATTAGCATATAACCTTTAATAAACGTCAGAGAAAACATATTTGGAACTGTGCAATATTGTATATTACAATTGTAGCTAAGACTGGATTTCATTTAGCTTTTTCCGTCTTGTTTATATCATATAGATTGTCCAACAAAAATTGAATTTTCTGACAACTTAGCTTAGGACTGATCGACAAAGTTAGGGTTAACTCTAGGTTAACATGCGTTGGTTTCTTGAATTTTTTTTAATATAAATTAGCCCAAATCAGTCACATGATCATATTAGTCCAGGGATAAAGTTTTATCCACTCCTTCATCCAAAAAATTTCTGAAAAGTGTTAAGTATATTCACAAATATTAAAATTTGCAAATGTGATTTGGGATTTCTAAAAGTTGGACTTGGTTTTGAGCCCCTCAGACAGGGTGTCTGGCCGTCTGGAAAACCTGGAAATGTCATGGAAATCAGTATTGTCTGAAAATGTCAGGGAAATTTAGTTGGCGTCTGGAAAAGCTAAATAAAATCTAACTGAATTGGAAAGTTAGGCACTATTGGTGATTTTTTAGCCCATTTTTAGTTTTTTTGAGCAAAAAATTCGCCTGCGGTGCCATTTTCTGTAATTTTTTTTGATACCCTTCAGATTTTCGCCTTGCAGGCCATGAATAATATTTTTGGGTCGGGGGAAAAAAAATGGATTTATGGGTGCGGCCCAGGGTAGTTGCCAAATATTGCAGTTTTAATTGCATGTGTCAATAAAAATTAGTCGAAAATCACTTTCGTTTGGTCTGGAAATTTGTGAAAATTTGTCTGGAAAACCTGGAAATGTCATGGAAATTCGTTACTGGATTTGGCCAGACACCCTGCTTAGAGCCCTTACATTAATTATCACACTTTATAAATAGTATCAAGTCATAACTTCACAAAAATAAAGTTATCATATACGATTGAGATCGTATATGAATATGATAACATCATGTTTGTGAGCTTTATCTGAACGAAATCTATTGATTGTTTTTCGTGTAATTTTTTTCTCACAATTATGGAAGATTAGGTCAGCAGTGAGAAATACATTAATCATAGTTTTATTTAGAAGCATTTGTTTATGAAACCTTGGATGATTCTCGCCATTATTGATAAGTGTTTTGATAGATTCGAGTTTGTTTTTGAGGAATATGCTTGCTGTCTTACTTATAATAAACAGCAAATAGATTAGTTCAAAGAAATTTTGATTGCTGTCGCCAATCTATCAGGAAAATCAATAAATTAAAAGTATCGCTAACTATTGGATGCTAAATATACTTTTATCTTCAGTGTACATTAAGTCATTAATCTGATATGGAAATTTTATGAGTGTTTTACTTTTGAGCATGCCATAAGTGGTGGTGTCTTCCTGAAAAATTATCATGATTTTCTTTTAATATTATCAGAGCAAACTTGATTGCTAAGCTAAAATCACTCTGCTAAAATGAAATAGGTCAAAAATGGTAATCGGCAGACCTATTCGATAAGTCATATTTCATGGTGAATTGATTTTAATTAGTTTTTTAAACCAATAGTGAAAATTTAAAGATTTTACAGGCTGTAAGGTGTTTGTTATTTTGAAATAAGAAGTCAAATTTCATGACATGTGCTTTTTAAATGTTAGGTATTCGAAGAAAATGTAGAAATAATAACATTGGAATTAAATTTGCCAGTAATGAGAAAATTACAATTTTTGTGTAAAACATGGGTAGTGATAAGTTATCGGATCTCAGGAATACCTGAATATAGTAAAATATCTCAGAAATTTTAGTGATGGCCGATCAACATTGCAATGTTTCAATTTGTCTTCTTTCCTATGCAATAATGCATAAAAAGTATTCAACAAAGTTTCAATTTTTAACAATTTTTTTCAATTTTAATATGGCTAGAGTGGCACTCTAATATGGCCGACATTTTGTGAATTTTTAGTAGGGTACACTTAGTGGCGCTTTTTGACGTCAATTTTTGGGCATTTTGTTTAAAGAAAATATGCCGAAAAAGTAAAAAAAAAAACAGGTTGCCAAAAATGTTTTGGGTAGGTGGGTTACACAGGGTGTCTGGCTGTCTGGAAAACCTGGAAATGTCATGGAAATCAGTATTGTCTGGAAATGTTAGGGAAATGCATGGAAATTTAATCTGTGTCTGGAAAATCTAAATAAAATGGAAAATTAGGCGCTATTGGTGATTTTTAGCCCATTTTTAGTTTTTTTGAGCAAAAGATTTGCCTGCGGTGCCATTTTCTGTCATTTTTTGCAGTAATGTACAAAACCCTTCAGATTTCGCCTGCAGGCCTTGAAAAATATTTTTGGGTTGGGGGAAAAAATGGATTTTTGAGTGCGACCCAGGATAGTTGCCAAATATTGCAGTTTTAATTGCATATGTCAGTAAAAATGAGTTAAAAATCACTTTCGTTTGGTCTGGAAATTTGTGAAAATTTGTCTGGAAAACCTGGAAATGTCATGGAAATTTGTTACTGGATTTGGCCAGACACCCTGGTTAAAGAAACAAACAATTTTTTTAACTGGGTTAAAACCATTAAATAAAAGTGAAATGCTACATTGCCATTTAGTCAGATGATTGTAGTGTAGGCCTGTTCTGGTTAATTCTGGTACAGTGTTGGTTTTATTTTTCCGGTATAAAAATTTAAATTGCCATTGTTAACTATAACCAAAAAGATAATATCAGTCAATACAGGGTTTATACAGGCCTGGAAAATCAAGGAAGATAAAATGGTCTGTTAGGATTCCTAATTTTTCTGGAAAGTCCTTATGAATAACATTCTAATTATTCATTAGGCAATTTGGTTAACATTAGTTAATGTAAATGCCATTGGTATTCCAAACTTTTATTAATAACCCTTCTAAGCCTAAAGTTAAGATAAGTGAAAAAAAATTTAATAAAAGTGCCATAGAGATCACCATTTCAGTGTAGGGCATTTTGTTGAGTGTAAGCTTGCATCAACATTCACTTGCACTGATGAGCAATGTTATTTTTTCCTATAGAAAATTGAAAAAAGTCAAGGAAATTTATTTGGGTTGGTCTGGGGAAGTCAGGGAAATGATTTTGTGAATTTTAGTACGAACCATGCGATAGTACCATGTTACGTTTAGCGTTCATTCGTTATACGGTGCTAAATGACAAAATCTGCAGGAATCTGGTTATGGACGGGCATTTTGTGTGATCAAATCAGTGTTACTTTCGATATAGCAATCTAAAAGTCAATTATTTTTCTAAATTTCTTTTTAACACCTAGCTTATCTCTATTAATTTACAACTTCCCTGAATGTGATTTCCCCCGTTATCTACCCTTTTATTTTATTTTATCATATGCCGATGTCGTGATTTTTTTTTATTCCCAGAAAGTAGACCACTCGCAAACAATCAGTTCGGCTTATTGATAAGATTTCAGTGATTTCAAAAAGTAAATCTTATATAAATGGCCGTAGCAATAACAGCCGCAGCATTCGAGGCATTGGCATTGCCGTACAATAATCTAACATTTAAAATGAAGCTTTACAGTTTCGTCGCTGTTTTTCTGACAGCAGTATTTGCTGCCCATGGTAAAAGCATTGTCCAAGATGTCAATGCAGATCCTGCTGTTCAATGTGATGCTGCAGCTTGCGTGTTACCCGACTGTTTCTGCTCCACGACATCTTCCCCGTTGGCCGTTGAAGATATGCCTCAAATTGTGATGATTTCTTATGATGATGCTCTCACGGCATTACTTTATTCGACCTATTACCAGAATATGTTCAATCTTACAAATCCTGACGGCTGTCCCATTGGTCTCACCTTCTTCTTGTCACACGATTACGCTGATTACACATTGGTTAACGATGTTTGGAATCGTGGTCATGAGGTGGCCTCCCATTCAATCTCGTAAGTTATTACATTCACATTGCTTATTTTGCTATGTAGTTTCAATTACACCGTGCTTATAAACATAATTTTTAATTAAGATAATTTAAATTAAGATTTTTGTTGCATTTACGAGTAAATTAAGCAGAATGTAATTTGAAATTTTCCAAAAAATGCTGTCAGCGACTACTTTTTTCTAGAATTCTACTGCATTGAATACTGTTAATTTTTCTCAGACACAAGACTCCAACCACATACTGGCAACAACTAGACTATCAAGGATGGGTTGACGAAATGTTTGGATTGAAACAAATTGCTACAAATTTGGCAAACATTTCTGCAGATGATATTATTGGTACCAGAGCCCCGTTTCTACAAGGTGGTGGGGATGTCCAATTTTCTGCCCAAACTGATAATGGTTTCCAATACGATTGCACCATGCCTACTCGGTCTTATACCACTCCTCCTCTCTATCCATACACCCTCGATTACAAGACCATACAGGATTGTCAGATTGCTCCTTGTCCCATAGATTCATACCCAGGAGTTTGGGAGGTTCCACTCGTAGATTTCAACGACACTACTAATATCCCGTGTGCCATGCTCGATGCGTGCCCTTCGACAAACACCACTGACGATACCTATGAGTTCTTGTTGTACAATTTCAACCTACATTATACCAGCAACAAAGCTCCCTTTGGGCTGTTCACTCATGCCTCGTGGTTCGAAACAGACCCAGCCCACTGGCCAGGATATTACGAATTTATTAATTATCTGGTAACCTTGGATGATGTTTATATTGTAACTGTCTCGAAAGCTCTTGCTTGGATGAAACAACCCACTGCTCTCGCTGATTTGGGATCATTTGCGCCGTGGGCTTGCACCACCCATGACAATGGATGCCAACCCAAAAATAATTGCTACTACGAAAGTTCGACACCGGGCGGCTCAAGATACATGAACGTCTGCGGAAGTTGTCCACCACATTATCCGTGGATCGGAGATCCGTTTGGAAATAACACCACGACTGATTAGTAAATTAATGTCCTGTATTTGAATGTACGTTCAAGGTTTATCTTTTACACTGTAAATATATATTTGCAAGATGTATCAAATTATATATTAAAGAACTGCAATTTTTTTTATCGAATTTGCCTTTCAATTCAATTTAACTCAGTACCCTACATGATGCCATTTGGTAGGGGGGTTATCCCACAATCAGGAGGATATACTGCTCCCACGTCGTACAAATGTGACTTGAACATCATTGTTAAATTGAATTCCCAGCAATCTTGAACTAGTTTTAGGAAGATTATTACATTGTCTTATAGAACGCAAGAAAAAGGACCAGTAATAAGCATCCGTTCTAGCACGAATTTCTTTTAGAGGATTTAAGTGAACATGCCTACCTCTAGAGTTTTTACTAAAAATACATGCATTCCTTTAAAGCTGGGATTGGTGTGGGGAGAGGGGAGTGCCAGGGCCTGCGATAACGGGAGAGATTTCACTGTCACTTTCATTAGGTGAAGCATAAATAAAACTAATTAAAATATCAACGATTGCTAGTTTAAAATTTGCCAAACAATAAAAGTAGCGTAGAAAGTGAGAATTTCTGCAGTTTTTCCTATAGTAATACTGCTGAAAATCCGTCGCATTAGAAAACGCAAAAAAACCCCTAGAATTAAATGTTAAATGATTTAGTTTTAACAACTAAAATATACTGGAAAAACTGTCAGCGTTATATCAGAAATTGCAGTTTTCCAAATCTTTTAATTTTTTTACTCCCTATTAAAATTGCAGTTAATTCTTGTTTGCCTGCAGTTGTTTCACAATACAACGGATTTTTTGCAGTTTTAAACTTCAAAAATTGTACATGATATTTATTGTGTGATCGTTACGTAATGTTAGGTGCTGGACGTTTCATAGATTATTTTCTTAAAAGTGCAGTTACAGTTGTAACCTAACATAAGATAACACAGTTGTAAAGCTTAAAACTATGTTCTTACATAACACTACACTCAGTACTACATACACTACAGCTAGCTAGGATACCCGCAGCATTGCCCAGGCAAACCGAAATTACCTAACTAGCTGGCCCTATTTCATCAAGATTCTAGGGTCCGAAAATCTCAAGCCAGAATCCTAGAAATTTGGTTCCATCGAACAATCCCTAATCCAGAATCTTTCATGAGAGTAGATAGGATTTTTAGTATTGGGAATATTCCATGGAGCCATTTTTGTTGTTTTTTGATTCTGGATTATTTGAGATTCAGGATTTTAGATTCTGGAGTCTTGGGGAAATAGGGCCTAGGAGGCTGCACTTTCAGAAACCCCCAATGGGGGCTACGCCCCACAGATCTCCCTCTACGGAATTCTAACCAGACAGCCTACTCAATATTTTTGGACTTAACTTTTCTCTGAGCATTGTAAAGTACCGTATGTTACGTCTTGAAATCCCAATAACCATCTACCCTTGCGATTGTTGGCAGCACACAAGGTAATGTGCTGCTATTTAAAATGGCAAAACCCTAGGTAGGGGTAATTCAAGTAGTGACGCCCCCACCTGAATTGGGTGATTCTCCACCCCCTGACAAGCTTTTTTTTTTGTTCAAATTTTCAAAACGCTGTAATCGTGCATAAGTTTGTACAAACACACAATTATACAACCAAAAAAAAATTTTCATTTATGGCGATTCCCACAATTAGTAGGCCTAATGACAAATTTTGTGGATTTATTTTCCCCCTTAAAACAATTTTCAAGAGCCAACGTAGGCGTACTGATTGCATTTACCAACTTTTGAGTATTTCCAAGAAAACTATGTTTGCTAAATCCATTGGATTGTATTTACTGATAAGTTTCTTAGTTAATGTTATATTAGTGCCTGGTGCTATACTAAATTACTAATCAGGTATTATTTTGAAATAATTTCATGGTCATAGATTGCAGGTACCATAATGCTAGCTTATCTGATATTTAATGTATTTTGTAAGAGAAAACACTTGTCGAAAAAAAAAAATGAAATTTTATTGAAATAATAATACACCTAGGATAAAGATTACACGTTCTATCGAACATTAATACACGTCCAAAATATTCACCATAATGATTGTTGTTGTAGAGAAATTTGTTTACATAATTGCAATTGTAGCTTTGGGATGCATTGCTTGTCGTGATACCAGGGTTAAAGATGATGGTCAAATCAAACCACCAAACTGTCCGCAAGTTAATTGTCCAGCTGAATCTTGTGACTCCACCAATTGTCAATTGCCTAATTGTTATTGCTCTTCAACGGAACCACCATCTGGCATGAGCATTGAAGACATGCCACAAATTGTTGCCATTTCATTTGACTCGCCACTGACCGAGATATTATATTCCACCTACTTTACACAATTTTTTGACTTTAAAAACCCAAATGACTGTGAAATTGGAATTAACTATATTTTAACTCATGAGTATAATGATTACCAGATAACTCATGATGTGTGGAGTCATGGGCATGAAGTTGTTCCCCGGTCCATATCGTAAGTTAAAATGAAATATTTGTTATGTAATCAGATTTTATTACTTTATTTATTTTTCACAAGCTCTTTGCTGAGTCAGAAAATAATAAATGAAAAACAACTTAAAATTTCAAAATTGTACCAGGGTTCATGAAAAAACAGATACTCCTTTATATGCTATGTTATTGTTAATGTAATATAATACTACCTTAATTTTGTCATACTTTTCTAGAAATATTTCAGTTCAATTTCCAAGATTGGAATATTTATTTTTTCAATGGTTGTAATCAACAATGTCAAATATTCAAAATAATTGCTAGTTGATGTGCATAATGCATTAAAATGCTAGGAAATTTAATTTTTTGTCAGGGAAAGTCATGGAAACTCACAAGAATTCGGTATGACCGTATGAACCCTGAACAAGTGAGAGAATCTCAGTGTTCTACCACAAATTTATTAACAAAAAATATAAGCTAAAATTAGATATCAATCTTTTGGATCAAAATTTAAAAAAAAAAAACTTCAAACTTTGTTTAAATGGGATATTTTAATATTTATGAAAAAAATTTAAATGTTCAAAATAGAAAACATTCAAATTAAATTTGTAAAGCAAGTTCAAGTTGATTAATTTAATGCCAAAATTAGCTAAGAATTTAGAAAATTTAATTATCATATTGAGGAAATAAAGTCGAGGGTGAATAATAACGAATTTGATACTGTCAAATCTATTAAAGTTACAGAAGTAGGTTAGAAAAATTTTCAAAAAGATAAAAAATATTTGTGAATTTTTCAGAAACTTTGCAATTCCCTAACTTTTTAGTGATTCGTCGCAGCAGTGTGTTTTGCAGTTAACTCACCAGCAGTACATTGACGAAATAGTTGGCATGAGGCAAATGATAAGCACATATGCCAACATGTCTTACGAGGATATTACGGGTGCCAGGGCTCCATGCCCATACAATATGGATTGTGGTGACAGTCTATTTCAAGTTTTGACAGAGTACAATTTCACATACGACGTTTCGATGTCTACCCAAAAGTACACGAATCCTCCAATATTTCCATACACTCTGGACTACAGGAGTCTTCTATGGTGCCCAGTTGATAGTTATTCTGGATTTTGGGAAGTGCCAAACGTAGTTTTTAATGATACCACCAATATCCCTTGTTACACTTTAGACTCATGCCCATCTACAAACACAACAAACAGTACTTTCGATTTTCTAATGCAAAATTTCTTAAATCATTACACTACTAACAAGGCACCATTTCAAATAATCACTCATCCATCCTGGATGGAAACGGATCCATCCCATTGGCCTGGCTTACTCAGTTTCATCCAGTATTTAAATGGGCTATCCGATGTTTACATTGTAACTCTCTCGAAAGCCCTCGCTTGGATGAAACAGCCCACTGCTCTTGCCGATTTGGGGTCATTTGAGCCCTGGGCTTGTACCAAACATGACAATATATGTTCTCCCAAAAATGACTGTTACTACGAAAGTTCGACACCGGGCGGCTCAAGAATCATGAACGTTTGTGGAAGTTGCCCACCACATTATCCGTGGGTCGGAGATCCGTTTGGAAGTAACACCACGACTGATTAATAATTAATTAAATTAATGTCATGTAGTTGAATGTACATTCAAAGTTATATCCTTTACATTGTGAATATTTAGGTTTTTTTAAATTTCAAAAATTCTCCAGGCGTTTCATTGATCGTATGCTTAAAAATGGAGTTACACCCTATAGGTAACATAATTAGGAAAGTTTTAAAACTTTCATTTTTATAATAATGACAACCAGAAATCAGTGCTGAAAAATTTTTGTGGTTTATTTCATCATTAAATATTTTCAGGGCCTATTAAAAGTAAAGCCTACTTTAGAGTATTTTAAAAAAAATTATATTGAATGAATCCTTTGGATTGTTTTTCCTGGTATGTTTCTCAACTATGTTCTATTAAGCTTAGTGCCTCGCAGTGTGATAGTTGTCGGGATGATGGAGGGAGGAGGAGGGGGGGGGGGAATACTCCCACTTTTTTGTGGCAACCCTTCAACTCTTAGAAAAATTTCCTGGGGGGAATTCCCATGTATTTGTGATATAATATCCTACACCATTAGTGTATAATAGTGTATATTGAGCTTATTATCATTTCTTCATTTCCAGTAAACTTATTTCTGATTCTATAGATAAAATTAACAAAAATATGTATATATTTTTTTTCAAATTCATAAGATTTTATCATGGTATTATTTTGTGAGATGGATCAAAGATATAGGCTTTTATTTCAGCATTAATGACTGCCTATAAATTAACCTTTGCAATTTGCATGCCATGAAATTGTGTATGTTTTTATTATTTTTAATCGTTTCGGCGTAAACCCATTTTGTGCCTCTCCGTAACATATTCAGAAACATTTTAAAGTGTTTTTTGTTGATGTTGCTGCCGTTTCTTACACTAACCTTGGAAAAATAATGCAAGTAATGGGTAAAGATTTTTTAAAGTAATTTTTAATAGCAATATAGCTAGATGTCTGGGCTATCTCTCTGCATGTAACGAGTTAACAGCATAACCATTTAGTCAATCAACAGTTAAAAACTAGGTTGCATCCATATATCAGTTCAGTTAAATGCCTGTTAATAGTTAATTAAAAACATACAAGACATTTCACGTTTTCAGAATGGAATTAATTAATTCTGTGCTAGTGTTTTACGTTAATGGTAAAAAGGTACGTGATATTATATTATTATATACATTTGATTATAGTTTTAAGGTTACTCATTAGTTTTCTTTTAAAAACGAAAGAAAATTATGAATTCAATTATTGTTTAGGTTAGTGATGGCCAAGTTGATCCCTCCTTTACCTTGCTGCAATATCTCCGAACAAAGTGTATGTTTTTTTCTTAAAGTAATTTTTTATTTTTATTTTAACTAGTTTTACCTTATTGCTCTTGATAATTAGTATATCTAGCCATTTTATGAATGCTAATTATTAAACGAGGAATTACATGTATAACAACTTTGAAAGTGCTTCATGTAAACTATAGACCAGGTTATGGTGATATTTATTTTAACTTTAGCTCTGTGAAATTAAATATTGTAATATAGTGAAATTATGTGGTGCAAAAGAAAGCTGCGGCGAAGGTGGTTGTGGGGCCTGTACTGTAATGGTATCCAGCTTCAGCAGAAATAAGAAAATATTGGAGTATCCTTTACAGAACTGTGTACCTGGTATCGATACTTTAACAATAATGATAAAATTGCTTTGTCATCAGTAAATATTTTATAGGGATGTGACAGATGTCAAAAATTGTGAAATAGGTGAACAATTTGAATAAGCAAAGCAACTGTGGGTTAGAAAAATGTACAAAAGAGAACAGACAGGCTTTCATAAGAAACGAGAAAAATTTTAAGACATTTTCAAAATTCTTTTTTTTTAAAAAAAGAGCAACTGATATGTAAAATAAAGGTATCTCATACAAAAAGTAGAAGTATTATTTTCAGAAAATTATTTCATAGTTATACTGATAAATTTCTGCAGAAACATATACCTATGTTCTGCATAAATGTCAGCTAAATTATGCAGTTAATTTCTGCAGGAACATCTTCATATGGGATGGAGGTCTTGCAGTAGCGGATCCAGGATTTTTTTAAGGGAAGGACGGGGGGGGGGGGGGGAAACCAACATATAATTTTTTTTAATGGACTAAAA
>JAQIXP010000651.1:0-23639 GCA_034700285.1 Proteroiulus fuscus
TTGTTTTAAAATTAAACTAAATCATTTATGGAAGTCTTTGACTGCCTTAAATATTAATTTTTAGCTGATTTTATTGAGAGTTTTTGGAGTATATGTAAATATTCATATTGTATTTTATTGGCATTTTTTTTTTTTTGTTAAATGATGTAGGGGCAGCGAAGCGACCGAATCTATTGTCAAAGCGATGTCTTCGACTAAGGCTGCCTTAATTCACTGTTTGGCCGATGAAGATTTCGAAATAAGGTAATGAATTTAAGGGGGAAAGCCCCACTTAATTACAATTGCTCTTTAAATGCTAGGTGTTAGAACAAGATGTAGAAATGAAATAATAATATTGGAATTAATCTTTAAAAATCACTTTGTACTAGGTGTGAGTTTCCCTTTATCTTTGAAATGAGTAAATCCTTTGCTGGTACAAATTACAGATTAAAGGCATTAAATTTTTGGAGCCACGAGTCGAGAATGCCGACGACGACCCTCGAACGTGCCACCGAACTGTTGAAAAACTTGTATTCTCAAAACAATGAGCATGATTTTCTGGGCTATGCTACGTACCTTTTGCTGGAGCTGACTTCTAAGAGTCCAGACTTCAACAGGACAATATTCGAACATCCGCTCTCCGACTGTAAATTTGAGGTAAGTACAAGTTGTATGTTTCATTCATTTTTATTGGCAAAATGTTTTGTGATTGTACTTTGATTTTTTTTTAGGAATACAACATTAATGCGTCGTGGCGTGCTCAACATTCAACTATGATCCCACTTTTTGTGGAATCCTTAAGTTCGGGATCCCATGCGGATGGCGAACTTCGAACGGGATCTCCAGACGAGCACTCGGGGGAAATCAGGGCTACTCAGGACCAATTACAGTTCACGCCAACTCAAGGTAATATGGAGAATTTCTGCTTAACTGGTACTGTTATAATACTAGGATTTTTAAGGTATAATGTTGTATGTATTTAATGCAGATCAATCGAAGCCTTACAACTGGTTAACGCAAAGCACCTTCGAGGCGCCCTTATCCACTTTAGGAATGGATGATGGCGATTCGGTGCCATCCAGCCTCATGTTTAATAGAAAGAGTGGAAGCCAAGTCAAATGGCGGAAGCCTACTGGACAATACTTTGGAAAAAATAAATTAAACGTTGATGAAATTGATCATTCTGTCGCAGGTATAGAGTTCACGATCTGACCTATTATTTTTGAAATATTTATGATCAGAAAATACTGGTTGTTTTATTTTTTTTTTTATTACTGTATTTAAGATGCTCGCAATACTCGATCGGACCTTCTTCGGCTCAGGCGTCGTTTTTTGAAAGATAAAACTCAGCAAGTAGCATTTTTTGCTAGGAGACAGGCAAAATTGAACGAGAATCGTGAAGTATGTATCGGTTTAACTCTCACAGTTATAATAATTTCAATTTGCTAATATAAATATAAAATCGGTTATGCTGCTGGATTTCACGGAAATTTTTTTTTTTGAAGATTTTACTACGTGAGCAGAAGTTGGCCCGGGAAATGCAAGTCACTCGATACAGAAAGTACCGCAAGGGAGATCTTCCCGACGTTCAAATTAGTTATGCCTCGATCATAGCACCTTTACAGGCCCTTGCACAGGTTAGTGGCAGTCAATCCTTTTTTAAATGGGTTTGAGTTTTTATTTGAATATTGAAAAGTGTTGGTTAGTAGATAGTAGTATACATGTGAATAGAAAAATAGGTACCAGTATGAGCAGAGTTTAAAGCCACATCTATACATAGATGGCCTCTCGATAATTTTTTTTTCTACCATGCTCTACATGGTAGAGCATTTTCTACATTTGCTCAGTAGATGGGAGAGATATAAATAATAATGATGGGGTGACCAATTTTAATAACAAATTGTACCTTGGCATTCTTAATTTTCTTTCAGAGAGATTCTACCGTGGCAAAGATGTTGTTTAGCTATCTGTTCACGGGCATTTTGACTGAAGCTTCTCAATTGAAGGAAGCCGATGAATTTGATTCTATAATACGTTCAACTTTAGCCAGTTTAGACGCTATTCTAAAGAATACGAGCATGTACAATCCTTCGCTCATTTCTGCAGTTCAGGTATTACTCTCCTTAGAAAACCCTGCCATAGTTTTATTACAAAATACTGGCATTAATTATAATTTATACAGATTCTGTATGACTAATATTATCTTTAATTCACTATTTTTTTGATATTATACAATTTATAAGTAAAAAAGTTTACATTTTTGCATCATTTTATCATATTTAATTTTCGAATCTTCTTTTTCTTCCTTGAAATTAGCAAATATGTTACAATAACAATCAGTTGAAACCGAATGTTGATGATCTGACTTTGGCTTCGCAAATGAGCTTTCAACAAAACGTGGGTACGGACTTCAAATTTGTTACTTTTTTTGGAGTTCTCTTTTATCCGATGTAATGTTAGCATAAATGATTTTTATCAGGCATACTATTGCTGGAAAGGGCCATCATGGACGAATCTCGAGAAGATGAACCCAGGTCGAGTAAAGTGGCCCGACTTCAAAAACCCAAATCAACGACCGGAAGTAAACCACTTTGGATTAAATTGGCCGAGTAAATTCTATTTTTTTTATTTTTTTCCTACCGTTTTTTTCTACATATTATAAAACTTTTATTTATAAAAACGTTTAATGTTTTTTTTTTTTGAAGGCTCAACAAATCGCTGAACAATCACGACGTTGTGAATGGTATATTTATGCATAAAGTAGCAACCGAGCACGAATTGCAGCGTGCTTTGGAGGCTGAGGCTCAAGGGGATTATTACGCTGCCCTGAAAAGCTACCAAACGGTATTATTGCGAAGTACTTTTGGTTGGTGCACGAAAGAACGGCAACATTTCGAATTATTTCGTAACTAAGGAGTCATTTTGATAGGCTTTTGCTGTGGAAAGTCAACGACAAGATGAAGCAATGTTGGATGCCGACTTGTGGAACGATTGCACGTTGCACGTCCGTAACCAGAATCCCCTGAATTAATATGTTTGTACTTTATACTTGCGATAATGGGTGAATTTTTTTTTAGTGTTTCGAACAGCTCAACAATTGGGAGAAGTTGTCTTCGGTTGCTTTGAGTAATTTTGACGATAATTCGCATCCCGATATTAACACCGTTTGGGAAGACATTAGCAATCAGGTACGAAATACCGTTAGTGATTATTTATTAAACCACCTTTAATTAAATTTACACGCATTTGAAATTCCAGGAAATGTATTTGCCATACGTCGTGCGTGGAAAGTTGAAACTTATTTTAAAAGGGTCGAACGAACAGGCTTTCGTCAATTTCCTTGATACTGCTCTTAACGATGTGGAACATCCGGAACGTAGACAATTTTTAGAAGTAAGACTAATGCGACTTTTTTTTTTAATGTGCCTGCGAATGCATCTTTGTTTGTCCAAAATGCTGCCTTTCCTTCCTAGAAATTTTTATTCCTTTTATTTACTTTAATGCATTTTTAGTATATGTAGGCCTCTAGTATATTTTGCAAGTTCTGAATGTGTATGTCCATTAGTATGTAATGTTGGCTCCAAAAGGAAATATAAAAATTTAGCATTATTTTGCTATCCCCCAGACCCTAAGAAACACAATAATTGCATTAAAATGTTCTACTTTTAATAACTCCCCCACCCATCATCATAAAACATAAAAAAAGCAATTCCAAGAAATTCAAAAACCCAAAAAACTCAAAATAAATAATTGGGGAGGAAGGAGTTTCAACCATTCCAATTCTTTTTAAAAGTGAAGAGTGAGATTGGGTTTGGAGATTGAATTTCATGGTTATAATTACAGGGACATTTCAGCGAAGAGTTGGCTATTTTGAGTATCGTCCAGAAGGACTACGACCGGGTGGACCATTATCGTTCGGCGTGCATCCGTAGTTTCCTAGAAGATTGGTCCTCCCTTTCTGATCTGGTCCCGGTTCACCAAAGGGCTCGACTCTTCAGCTTACAGAAATTAGTGGAAATGGGAGACTTTCTAAGCATCATAAAAGAGACCGGCATGCGCATCGAAAGCAAGCTTGCCAAACTTTTTAGCAAATGGGAGAAAAGCCACGGGGATAAATTCACCGACGTCAACGTTTTGAACGACATTTACGTTAACAGGTATAAATCGGTTTACTGGTCTCTCCAAACACTTTTATAGTCATTCACCATTTTGGTTTTATCTTTGCTCCTTCTCTCAGGAATTTATACATGAACCACATCGAAGCGCGCTTGTCCCAGCTATCGCTGTTTGCCCAACCCGAGGTTCGAAAAGAGTTAAAAGAACGCGGCTACCGGAATCAGCTTTCGCTTGTTTTGACGTGTGTCGAAGCTGCTGGATGCCAAAATAACGTCACGGTCGCTTTGGCCCACCTTAAAGATAGTTACAAAGTAATGATCATAGTGATTTATCATAGTTGACGGTGAACTTCTGAAAAGGGAGTATTGTTTGCTAAATTCAGCAATTATGTTTGTTTTGGTTTTTTTATAGTTTTTGGAAAAATTGAATGATTCAATTTTGAAAAGCAAATGGTATCAGACTTACTGCCGTATTCATCAGCTGAATTCTAAGAAGCAGAACGGCAGCAAAATGATAACGACTTTGTGGAATGTTTGGAAGAATTTAGGCTAGTTTTTTTGCTCTCATTTTAATTTTTATTTTGTATCGTACGCTGATTTACAATTTTAATGGTTCAGATAAGGATATCATTTGCGAAGCTACGATGGAAAATGCTAATCTGAGAATGGAGAATTTGTGGCTCCAAAGTCGGAATGGAGAGCTGTTGCTCGAATTTCTTAATAAAAAGGAGGATAACGATCCCTTGAACCAGTTTACAAGCAACCAGTTAAAGGAGCTTCAGCAGAGAATTGGGTGTAGTTCCAGTGACCTAAAACAGGTTTGTATGCATTTGGGTAGTGCTATGTGCCCTTGCAAAGGTTAAAATGCATCTCATTGAATCTTAGTGAATCCAACTGTATGGTGAGGCTAAGTGAATCTTTTGGAATTCACAAAGATTCACAAATTCCATAAGCTTATGGGTGATTGTCCTCCTCGAAAACTTCAGTTTTTCCAAAAAAAATTTCTGAGATTAAAGTTTTTATCTGGACTAAAACTGATGTTTTTTTACAAAAGTTGTGTCACAATTATAGTGATACCGAGCAAAAGAACGGCGTAAATTTCCATTGACTTGTAATTGCCAGTAATGGGATATTCATGCCGTTCATATGCTCGGTATCACTATAGTATATGGATTCGGGGACGGATACAACCGGCGGGATGCCAGGAAAATCCCGACGAGCCGCGGGCCTTCCAAGGGGCACGGGCCGGACCGATGGGCCGCAAGCCTCACATTTACGCGTATCCGCCCCTGTATGGATTTTCTGTATTATAATTTAAAATTGCAAATTCTTTGGTGTACTGTGGATGAATTGACTTTAGTTGGATGAACTCACTTGCTTTTACAAATATTTGTTCCCCCGACTGTTACGTATTGTTGTTGGGAGGGGAAGGGGAAGTTACGAAAACATTCGTTTATTTTCCCTTTTCCCATTTTTTACATTACGAACAGAGGGGGGAATTGTCCGAATTCCGGTAAAAGGCATTATATAATAAGCAGTTAGTATAACTATTATTAACTTACACCCTGAAAATGTAACACCTACCATCATGAGTTTCTTATTTTGTTTTCTAGTTAAGGGAAAGTTTGACAGAATATTGCTTTGGAAAATTGAAAGCGTCGGTGGCATTAGTTGCCGAATCCAAATGCGACGCGAATTCATCCGCTACCGCGCATTTGCGTTTGGCAAAATTCTGCGATGAGCACGTACGATTGGCCGGTAAGAGTTATTGTCCGCTCCCGTTTCCCAGATTCACATTGAATAAGTATGTTGATCAATTCGCAAATTTCAGAAGGAACGTCCGACGTGAGGCCTTCTAGGGAATTTGCCGCCGCCACCGTTGATAATCTACTCGATGCGCAGAGATTGGGAAGCGAGGAGGCGGCTCGACTCTTTCCAAGATTGCTACAGTTGATTGATAGTCATCCTGATGTGGAAGAGAAATTTATCTCCAAGGTTTCTACAATTCCGTCTTGGATGTTTCTTCCTTGGATGGCACAGTTGGTAGCTCTCCTCGACAAACCTCAAGCTGCAGCTATTCATGAACTTGTCATGAGAATTGCGAACGAATATCCAAATGTAATGGATTACAACTTATCAATAAGACTTAAAGGGGAAGTCACACTTTGTACAAAGTGATGTTTAAATGAAGGAAGAGAAAGCGCTAAATGGTTATGTGATGCAAGCTTATCACGGATAAAAGCGACGAAGATGCTGTATAGCATTTAAAGAGCACTTGTCATGAAGTGAGACTTCCCCCTAAAAGCGGATTTATTTTATTTTGCTCAGTTTTTGATAAAAATATAAATAATTATTAATATTTATTAGGCTTTGATCTATCCATTTAATGTCAGCAGAAAAGGTTATAATTTCATTAATAGTACAAAGGAGAATGAACGGAATAAATTATTTGTGCAAAAGTACGTAAATGTGTCTGCACATTTTCTTTAGTACTATTTTTTGCTTTGTTTTTCTTTTTTTTAATGGAATATTGCATATATTTATTTGTTAGACTTCAGAAGGCTTTATCCAAACTTTGGCTGGTTGAACATTTCACACATGCTCTTGAAGAATTTACAAATCCGTTTGCAACTTACAAGGTAAAAAGCATGGATAGATTGCCACAGTACTTTTAAAATGCTTTCTCCTCACGAAATTTTTGCTCCAAATTAGGGCCGATTCCATTTAGTTTTGCAAGAATATCTCCTTGCGCTGACCCCTTTTTGGAACAATGCTTTCGTTGGGATAATGCAGCTTTAAAATTATTAATACTGTTTATTAAATCTATACAAAAAGTGTTTGTGTTTCATTTATTTGTTTTTTAAGGACACCGTAAAAGAAATGAAGCAAGTTTTAAATACAGATAAAAAGCAGTGCAAGAAGTTGTACAATGAGTTGTATTGCAATATATTCGAAGAGCCATTCGACGCTTCGGGTCCGGTTTCTCACGGACCGTTCCGAAAAACGTTTGCCAAGGTGGGTGGCCACCCTTAGAAAAGTAACGCAGGATTTAATACATATTCGGTAGTATTTTTTGGGTAATATGATTCTCTTCATAAAGGTGATGCAGAAAACATTCGACGAGCAATTTGGCAAAAATGGGAACAAGCTTGACAAAATGGATGTCAAAGTATGGGCCTTAATATATATAATATTAATATTTTTATGACTCGATTCAGCCGACAGTAGTAACTTTTTTAAACTATATTCAGGGTCTCGAGAAAGCCAACAAGGCTATCGAGGAGTTTGTAAATAGTAAAGCAAGTGAGCTCAAACATCCAACGCTTCTGAAAGACTACACAAATTGGTTAAGTGAGTTTCAGCAGTCGAGTCACAGAATGGACCTGGAAATCCCAGGTATGCTTTTTTTCTGTTTGGCATTGATTTATGTCAATAATCATTTATTAAGATATAAGAAATAAGGATTTATTAAGAGTCATAGAGTTAAAAAAAATTTTCTGGACACTTTTTGTAAATGCCTTGCATTTAAAAATATACTTGTTATGATGTGAAACTTATTTCCCTTTAATTCGCTGTGTAATTTATAAGAAATCCCATTTTAAAGCCTTTTAGCTATATCCTTTTCTAAACTTTGGAAAATCGCTTCCCAAATTAACTTATTCTATATGATGTCTATTAGGTCAATATGGTAAATTTAATAAACCGATGCCGGAGCAGCACACAAAGATTGCTAGATTTCATCCTCACGTAAGCTGGCCCATTGAGTTTTTGCCACTTGAATAATAAGTTTTAAATTGGGTAGAGTCGCTTTAAAGGTGCTGTCGCCTTTACTTCAAGGTGTTAAACCTGATTTCGCTGCGCCAACCTAAACGAATCGTTATATACGGAGACGATAACAAAGAATACAAGTTTCTAGTCAAAGCGGGAGAGGATTTGCGCGGAGATCAGCGCATCGAGCAGCTATTTGGCATAATGAACGAGATATTCTCGAGCGATCCGGCCTGCCGATCGAGACGGCTTAAGATGGTTACCTACGAAATCGTGCCCCTCAGCGATTCGTTAGGTCTTCTGGAATGGGTGCCAAATGCCGAACCGCTCAAGGATTTCATGGAAGGCTCAATGACCGATGACGATAAGATAAATATGAAAAGGTGAGTCAAAATTTTAGTCGTAATTTAAAGCTTATCACTAGAGGAAAAACTCGTAAACGTCATCGTGTGTTCTTTGAAATCACGCTTAATGTTCTCCAATTTTCCTCGCTCCAGGGCAGAAAATGTCGTGTTTCAGTGGATCAAGGGTGTCTGCGGAACAAAAGGTGTTTTACCACACCCCTCTGTGATATACGAAAAGATTCATATGACTTGCAAGAGGCAGGAGTCCATTTCAAAATTCAGGGAGATCGTACTGTTGACGCCCAAGTCTGCGCTGAAGTAAGTAAAAATCAAGCGATAATTGAAATACTCTGATTTTCGTGTTCATTTTCTAACCAAAATCCTGGTATCATGGGCATATGTTAATCAGGAATGCCTTTTTGAAAATGAGCGCATCCACGGAGGCCTTCTTCACCCTCAGGAATCACTTCGTGAGCACTTATGCCGTCGCTTGCATCTGCCAGTACGTCCTAGGAATCGGAGATCGACACGTGAGCAATTTCATGGTCAGCCGAGAGACTGGCTCCATTGTCACCATTGATTTTGGTTACTGTTTCGGTTCCGCCACGTCCGTGAGTCCCCTTTCTTCTCAAAAAAATGTTGATTCATGTTGAGATCGAGTTGCGACTTTTGTGAATTTATTTTGTGAAATAGTTTCTTGGAGTTCCCGAACTGATGCCGATGCGTCTCACTCCCCAATTACTGAATCTCATGGAGCCGATGCGCCAACACGGCCTGTTTGAAAGGACCATGATTCTTGCATTGAATGCCCTTCGCAACAATACCGGCATCTTGCTTAACACGATGGACGTATTCATCAATGAACCGTCATTAGATTGGGTCGTAAGTAGCTCGTATTTCTATAGTTAAGTTGGGGCCTGCATAAGGCGGCAGAATTATGGAACCTTATTCGCTGCCGTTTTACAAAAATGTTACATTTATTCTCAATAGAAATTGGCTCGAATGCAATTTGACACGCTTGGGAAACAAGGCGATGGTTAGAATACTCGTTTAATTTTCTAAGAAATTGGGTTCAAACAGCATCCTGGGAAAAAAATGAAATGCATTATCTCGTATTTAGAAAAGGATTTGGACTGGTATCCCCGTCAGAGAGTCGAATTCGTAAAACGGAAGCTGAATGGCGACAACTGTGCCAGCATCATGTTGTACGTAATTGCCACATTTATTTTAAATTGTCGCTTTTGAAGGTCAGAAGGAAATTCTCGCTTTATCGAAAGTCCTTTTTAAAATAAGGACAAATAAAAAGTTAATATGTGCGTTGAACTTAAAATATTGTAACCAAACTAGCCACGAGTTATAAATCAATATTTGTGTATCTTTTATTGAGTTGGGAGTAAATTCTCAGTGTATCGGATTCTGGTGCTATGACTTGAATGTTAAATCGATTCATGGCTGATGAAAATTTGCAAAATAAATTGCTTTGAAGAGTTTTTGGGATACATTTTTATTCGGATGCAAATAAGAATTTGCTTTTGAAGTCCTCAAAAATATCTTTTTTTTTCATCCTCAACTCATCAATTCGTATTATGGGACAGGGCCCCGAATTCAGCTCAGTTTATGAGAGTCTGTCAATTTTGCATTTGAAACTAGTTTAGCACGAGTCTTGCAAATGCAAAATTGTATAATTTCCTATGTGCAGGCCTCGTGCACTTCAAGCTCAAAAGCAGTAATTCTCACATTTACTGTTATTTGCCTGTATTTAAACAATAGTTTTTTTTTTTTTTTTTTTTTTAAAAAGCTGAGACTTTCTCTTTTTAAGTCAGGGTTAAAGATAAATTAAATGTTCGTTGCAGGGACGAACTTAAACTGGGTCAAAGGAAAAAGAAGGCATTTGCTCAGTTCAACGAGGTTTGTGCGGGGGAAAAGGGCATCAATGTTCGCAAGGACTGCTTGGATGAACGTTTGACTGTGGAGAAGCAGGTAAATAAGGGTTTTTAAGGATATTAAGTCTTGCGGGAATTAGAGAAAAAAAGTTAATTATATTTTTGTTAGATTTTTGTTTAGCTTTAAACTGTTTTTAAGTGTGCTGTACATACGGTAATTTTTGATTTCATTTCTGGAAACTGCATTTATTTGGATTTATTGTTTATTTTATTTTTAATTGCAGGTTGAATGTCTCGTGGATCATGCCATGGATGAACATGTTTTGGCAAAAACTTATTATGGATGGAAGCCTTATTTCTAGAGTTTAAACGTAAGATGCGCTGTGTGTTTAATATGTTATTAGTTAGTTTATTTCTTGTACTCATTTCTACAGATGATGCCATAAATTGTGTTGTTTAATTAAAATTTATATTTTTATTCAATATGTTAAATGTCCTCAGATTGTTTTTTGTTAGAGCTGATTTCCAACGGGTTAATTCCGGTAGGTGAAGTACGAAGGATTTTGGGAAACTGAAATTCCTTCCGCTTGACCGTCGGCCATGCCCCGGTGGTGCTGGCCACCGAAGAACGGCTAGACAAGCGTCCATCCAGAATGGAACCCGGTGTAAAATTGAGGTTGAGCGATCTGAAATCGGTCTCGCTGGAATAGGCCAGGCCTCTTTTTCGCATGCGTTCGGACATGGGAAGGTCCGGATCGATGCAGAGGTCGTCGAGCTCGTCCACTTTGAGCGAACGGAACGCCATGCCCTGACTTACGGCTTGCTTCATCTTCTTTCTGCTCATCTGTCCCTCTTTCGAATGGTGCATTTTGGTGAAAATGTACGTCCCAAATTCATTCAGTGCATCGGCTTCGCTTAACATTAGCCTCGATTTACTATTGGGCGTCTTGGGCAAGGCCGGACCTCCTTCGACAGTCTTATTTGTACGTTCGTCTCGCAATTCTTCTTTAACGTCTGCCTGGTCCAAGTTTTTCGTTTCAGCCACTTTTTGATCACCAAATTCAATTTGAACTTGGGGTTCTTCATCCTAAAAATGAGATGACGTTAGTACACAAATGGAGTTTGACATTGTAAGTCTATAATTTTTTTTGAATTTAAAATAAGTTAATATTGGTTTAGAATTTAACTTTATAAAATTCTAATTGTACGAAATTGATTGTATTTACCAGTAAAGTTAAAATGAAGCCCCATTATTTAATAACTTGTTATATATTTTGCACAGATGCTGCATTTACCTTGTTGTCCGACAGCTTTAGTTCTGCGACGTAATCGTGACACGTGACCAAGATTGACTTCTGATCCAACGTTTCCAGGTGCAGCGGAAACTGTCCGTGCTCCGGATCCGCCCGTGGGTGTCGGACTATCGGAAATCTAATGAGTACGGTTTGGAGGCAATTGTGCTCTAAGAGGCTCCACGTCTTCAATGTCATATCCCTGGAATAGCTGATGACCAGATTACGTTCCGAAAGGATTCTCGTGTCGAGTACGGCCACACAATGACCGCTCAGAATGGCCAACGGCTGGCTCACGACGTAAGGATTCCAGAACCGGACGAGACAGTCTCTACTGCCAGTCACCAAAAGGTTTAGAGGGCGAAAGAAGTCGAAACACTGGATCCCCTGTAAGTAAAACAAACCCAATTATAATACTCTCTTACATTTTCCAAATGCCATATATTTTGATAAAGATGAATCCACCTTTGGCAGTTTAAAAAGATACGAGTTAAGTTTTCCGTGAATGTGGCGAATGACTAGAGGAGCCTCTATATCTTCGCTGCATGAAATGAGGCATCCATTGTGAGGCACGTATTGCATCCTCACAACAGTCTCGTTGTGAACCTTGTCCAGAATTGTATAATTCACAAAATGCCGGTGATGGTCTAGGTCCTGAGAAAAGAAATGAGTTCAGAAATAGCTGAAATATCAAAACGTTACATACTATTGGATATTTGTATTCTACATATGTAGCTATAGACTTTCTTTAACTGAAATTGAGGTAATGGTTGATGTATCTTGCGTTTCTTCTGAGAGTATTTTGATAATTTATTTTTCCTTATTAGCGTAAATTTTGCTAAAGTTGATCCTTCTTCCTTACCATAAAAAACACTCTGGTCAATCCTTCCATGTCTGGCTTTTTGAAGAGAAGCGTTTGCGCTTGTTTATAATTAAAGGAATGAATGTTACCAACGTCATCACCGAATAGCAAAATGGATCCACCATCTTCATTCTTAAAATAGTAAATCATGGAAGTTTTGAGAAAAAAGTATTATTTTGTAAGAAAATGTCCATATTTCCTATATTTTGAGAGAAATGTCCTCTTTTGGACAAAAAGCTCTATTTCCTAGATAAAACAGCAAACTTTCGAGTTTGAGGCGTGAAAATAGGTAAACTAAATTATTAAAAGGTCAGGCTAAAACAAAAAATTATCGAAAGTCT
Source organism: Proteroiulus fuscus (assembly GCA_034700285.1). Lineage (NCBI taxonomy): Eukaryota > Metazoa > Arthropoda > Diplopoda > Julida > Blaniulidae > Proteroiulus > Proteroiulus fuscus. The sequence goes on from JAQIXP010000651.1 coordinate 12,585, forward strand.
ATATTTTGTAATTTTAATTTTGCTATTTTGTTTTTATCAAGAATAAAATTTTTCAAACTCAAGTTAGGTCTTCATGCTTTATTTGTAAAGCGAGCATAAAATTGTCCTTAGACATTTTTAGCATTAATATTGCCTTTTTATTAGTCATGAAAAGTCAGGCATGGAAAATAATTGTCAACAGTGTTTCTTAAATACTCACTTCTTCATCGCACCAGTAGGCGAAACACGTGGCCGTGTTCGGTAATCCTGGAAAGGAATTAATTCTAGAGTTTATACCGGTATTTGCATTCAATTCGTGAACCATGAAATAATTTACCAAATACTCTGAACTCTTCCATGTGAGTAGCTGCCGAAATGTCGTAGAAATGCAGCGTTCGGCTGGTGCTCCCCACCACCAACTTCTTGCAATCCTCCATGTGTACAGCATCGGTGGCCCAAGCCTTGCATATTCTTCGTGTTCCTAACAATAATTTACATTTTTTGTTGTTGAAATTTAGACATTTCTTTTTATTCATTTTTAATTGTGGCTGCACTCACTGTTGCCAAAATCCGTTTCCAAGTCGTCCAAATCGACGACGTATGTTTTCTGCAACTTAAGCTTGCGGTCCAAAATTCCGACCACTCCGAGCTTGTTGGAAAATAAAAATTTTTCTTTTTTGATACAGTTTGAATATTGCTAATGCGAAAGTCTCACCGTGTTACGAGTTATTTTTAAAACGACAGAAAAAAAGAGAATGACAAAAAATCACTCGTTTCAATGTGAGACTTTCCATTTAAATAATAGTCTCAGTTAACCTATGACACTTGATTAGAATTCATAATTTCAACCGGTTTTCGCTGGATTTTTTTACAGTGTAATATGTTTATATGGTCTTCAAGTCATCGGTTAATATATAAAAGGGCTGCATGATGAACTTACTTTGCTCAAAAATACATATATAAAACTGGATGCTGCTATGCTGAGAATCTTTGATGTTGGTTCCCGCTGTTTTTGGATACAAAAAAAGTTTTCTTTTTATTTAAAATAGTTTTAACATTTTTTCAAGTGAGGGAACTCCAAAAGATGTCAAAAAATAAAATAGAAATATTGCACATGTAATTAGCTTTCTAGAAGTAGACGGAAAAGATTGTCCTTTTCTATCATTGAAAATCCTGAAATTATTATTTTTATTTATTTATTTATATTTACATTATTAAATAAGTATGAGTTTAGAGTAATATTAACAGTTGCCTTTTAATTGTTTTCACTTTCGCGGTGCATCGTGGGAATTGCCTATCCCTCTTTTGTTATTAACTTATTAGAGAGTCAACAGATGGCGTTGAACTGCTCGTGCGCGCGAACTAGCTTCTGGCCGCCAATAATGTAAGTAAGCGAAATTTAATTAATTAATTTGTTATTAATCATATTAATTGCAATGCTATTCTGTTCCTAAACGAATTAACAATCAGTAAATCTGATGAATTAGTTTACCCTATTATGTGTCAATAGCTTAATGGTATGATCCAGGTGCAAAGACGGATAGGTGGTCGAAATTGTCATATTGGATGTGCGCATTTTTGTGATTAAATAGTCCAAAAAGTCGTTCCAGGACACGCATTTCTTCTCCCCTTTGGTCTTTGAAATCTGGAAAAAATGTAGGAAATATTAATTAGCACATTTTGAAGTACTCGATCTTACCTATAGCTGTGTTAATTGTCACAGAACTTTGTACAAATCCCAAATGAAGTTTCATTAAAGCTGCACTGTCCTGAAGAAATTTTTTATCCCAAAATGGAATTCAATGCACGTGCCAATTGCATATCATTTGCTGGAATATGCACGTGCACTGAGCCCCATTTTGGAACAAAAATTTCTCCATGACAGCGCAGCAGTCGGCCATTATAAACAAGAATTTAATATAATTTATAAAATATGTCAATTTTTTAGCCTTCAAGTATTTCCATAGCTATAGCAGAGTTAATGTAGGCCGATAACTGTCTTTAAGGACTGTTGTGAGATGTGGTTGATTAAATTTGATGGCTAACGGCTTGCACCCTGGCATTCTTCCTCTATGATATAAATATATTTTTTTACTTCCGAGAAAAGGCGTTTTGTTTGTTCCTCGTAGATGGTCGTTTGCATTACGTCGTTGATGGCCGATGCAAATTGCTCAAACAGTAAGGCATTACTCGTGTGTTTCGAAGTAAGGAACTTGGAACGAAGTTGTTTTAAATTATTGTATGTTAAGCTGGCCTCCAATGAGATTTCTTCTTCTGTTTCCTTGCTAAAAGTAATAGCGAAACAAACGAAGGGCTATTATAATAATTCAAACGAGGATTTGCGAAATTTCAGATTGAAGCACAAAATAAAAAAAAAACGAAACAATTTTTCTTGTTTTGTGCTTTTAACATTTCGTAGCATGGATTGCGCCAGGACATTGCTACAAGTACGTAAATATTCCAGGGTTCGTAGTGACCTGGGAAGTCAGGGAGAAGAAATTTTATCTTGGAAAGTTGGGAAAATCCCAGAAACACCAAGAAACTTAAGGGAAAATCCCTAAAAAGTCAGGGAAATTTAATAAATCCTTTATTTTGGCAGTAATAACTGTATATGCATGCAATATTTTATCATAATTTTGTATGCTCTACCCCTTCGATGAAGTCGGTCAGCAATGCATTTGAGAATGGACACTTGACCCTTTGGGTCGTAATATGCATTAATATGCCTAGAGTACGATTGAAGACCTGGGATCAAACACCACTTTAGTCCATGTTTTTTTATTTTGAGAAAAATATGTTTAGAGGAAATTCAGATTTATTGTATTGAAATGAGTTATTTTAAAATTCTGAGCTTAATTTTTAAGATAGAAACTTATGCCATAGCAAGCTTGTGCTTTCATATGCATCTTCACATTTGGGTTCCCTCTAAGGAAATTACTTGTTTTTAGTCCATTTTAACCCTATACCCTAATTTGGGTCCCTTACACCCAACATTTTATATTTATAGTGATTCTGGCATTTTTTTCAACTTCAGTGGTCAAAATGAGCAACTTTTCCCTATCTTACCCCAACTTTTCATTGATTTAGCAGATAGAACACCACTTTAGCTACAATTTTATGCAAATATCAGCTCACAAAAAAGGGACTCGTGTGGTTTTTGATCTCGGCTCATCGATTTTTAATCGGTCAGAAAAAGTCACTGAGAACTGCCGGGTTTTTTTTGTCAGGGAAAGTAAGGAAAGAAATGGGAAGCTCACTCGCAGAACTTAGTTTGAACCCTGTATTTTCTAAATGATTTATTAGACCAAAGTGAAATCATGTAAATTTAATTGTGATTATACAAAATCAGACAGTGATATTTTCACTTCCTGTTATATTTTTTCGTGTTATAGGTTAATCGTAAATGCATTAGCCGCAGAGAAAAAGACCGCACATAATCAAATGAATTTTGAAGATGAAATTTTTGTTTATTTGCATTTGTAAAAATATAAAATTTGCAAAAAAAAAAAATTAAAAATTTCATTAAAAAAAATTTGCGGAAATTGGGCCACAGCTATTTATCGGCATTTATTTCTTTTTTTGCAGAAATATACTAACCTGGTTTGGATGTCATCCTCTTTAGACATTTTTTTTTTCTATTTAAAAACTTTTAGGTTTCCTGGTTATTTAAATTTACATACTTTTTCCTAACTAAATATTTGCATACGGGTGGGGGGATGGTTTTAGAAAAAAAACCTAGCTAGTCAGCTGGAATCTATGTATACAAATTGCGTTGCTAGGCTACGATGACTCACCTGTACAGGGTGAATGGACCATAGAGTACTAATTGGTTTATCTCACCTGTCCATTCTGCTGTACAACAATAATACACATCGTGAACCCACGAATGTAAAAAAAAAATAAAATAAAATACATAAAATGAAAGTGGAAATAATGACGAAATTTACCCGAGCCAAACGCAGTTTTAAATTTCAGACCTCATTAATCCTAGATGTTCTCGACGCATGTATGCTTATTACTATCTCATGTTTTTTAACTAGTAATATCTACCTTTAATTAGACCCACTGGTGTAATTGCAATCATCGTATCCGAATAATCTTTAAGTGGACTTTCTCATGCAGAAAAGCAATTTTCTACTCCTATTAACCCTTTTTTACGCCTCAGACTTTTATGGTTTGTGTATTGGTATCACATGTGATCTTTATTGAGCATTTTTTTTACTATAAAAATGTTTTAAATTGTGGAAAAAAATATAATTTTTTTAGATTTGGTAGATCACTGTGAAAGTATTGGCGAATTAGACAAATGTGGAATATTTTATTTTATATCACAATGGACAATATTATGGGTGGATATTGCTGGCGCCATCTAGTAATTACTTTTGTTGACTTTAAACCATTGAAAGGGTGTGTTTTGGCTTCACTTTCTCGCAATGGAATACTTCGATGGCTTCATTGAGAAGTAGCGAATGAGCCATAAGTTGCGTTCGAGATAATAATTTATTAAACTAATTTTTTTACCGAACCACGCTGATTCCAAATAAATATTTATTTGAATGGTAAAGCCCGATTACCATTTCAACTGAAATGCCTTTCGGCATTTATTTTTAATTTGCAATTTTAAAATGATTCATAAGTAGGTGAGACTTTTTACCTCTGCTCATGTTATCCAATGCATTTTTATCAAGTTTACTTATATCGTGGCAGTTAAACGACTTTACCAATTATCTTAGAATCTTCTGGATTTTGCTGCATTTACATTAAAACTTTTATTTGAAAAAAAAAAAACAGATTGGCGGATTGATGGCAAATGTATTGCTTAATTTAAACACATTCCAGAAAGTATTAAGTTAAACTCAATTTCCAAAAAAAAAAGTTTTCAAATGAGGTGTTTTTGGGGCAGAAAGACTGATCTTCTTGACCTCAAACGAGGTCAGAAGTTCACATGGAACGTGAACTTTATTATCCATTGGTGTTGCCATTTTTTTTTTTCGTTTTATATAGTTCAGATGTTATCACGAAGTTGCAGTTTCAAGTTGGTTAAATTGGCTTAAAACCATATTGTTCCTGTATTATTATTGTTTTAATTTCCTGATGCGCCCATTGCATTGGGGCAAATAAGGGAGAACTTCGTGATAAATGTTAGTCCATGCCACTTTTAATGATTCATTTTTGTTTTTTCTGGAATGTGTTACACTTGTTTAATGATTGATACACTGAAGTAAACAAAATTGTTGCTTGCAACCTTGTTAAGAATCTGTAAACAAACTGATAAATGCCTAATCGGTCATTTGACCGATATGCTGCACAAATAAAAGCGTAATATATGATTCAATTTTGAACTCATTTTTTTTTCTGCAACATATTTGCTTCGATCTTATGCCTCTACTTAGAAGAAAACAGTTTTTCTCCTTGAAAAATCGGTTATCCAATGGGAATTCTTATCTTCTTTTAACTTGAGGCACGCACACACATAATGATCGATAGTAACCTATAATTTTCAAAATAAGTGATTTTAACCCTTCTACAAAATAGGCAAAAAATCAGGAAACCCAAATTCCATAAATGAAATTTTTTTTTTCCTGCAAAATATGCCTCTACTTAAAAGAAGACAGTTTTTCTCATTGAAAAAACAATTTTTTAATGATAATTCTTATCTTCTTCTAAGTGGAAGCCTTTACACTGTATGGCAGATGATCAAAAAAATCAAAGTTGAGATTGTTTTTCGTGCAGATCAATGTTGTATCGAGCCATGCAAGTGTATCGATTTGGATATTATTTCGGCAAATGTCAAACTGCCAATAACAAGCGTTGAATATTTTATTTACTGGATTCGTGTTTACGAATATTGTTTTTAAAACACTCTTTGTTTTTTAATAAGTCTTACGCAATATATAGTTTTCAAATTTATTCCCATTTTCATTTGACGTAATCCATATGAGCTGCGTTTTTATAATCTTTTTGCATGTGAGTCATCTATTGGAAATTGTCACGCTTCCTTCCAAAAAATAATACAGATATCGACATCGATTCTACCTTAAAGGGAAAGTCCCACTTTGTAACGAGTGATATTTAAGTTGTTCACACTTACTAGATATGAATGGGTTGTGACAATAATAATTGCAGCAGATTTTCCATATTGAAGAAATCACGACGTTTGCCAAAATACACGTTAGGCGCCATTTTTTCACAGACTTTGGCAGACACTGAAAGTTGGTGGTGCCCTCTAGGACGTGCGTGTCTACGTGTTTCAGGAGAGCACATGCCATTCATCCAGTAGGGGGCGCTACACACTGTCAGAAAAATGGCGCCTACTTGGGCTTTGCATTTTCAACCAAATCCATGTATTCGGGACATTTTATTCAATGATTGGTGGGCTCAAATCCAATTGCAATTGCCATGCTTTTCCTAATTTTTTATGCCTTTTTTTCCTACAACCAACTTCAATAAAAGTGGGACTTTCCCTTTAACAAATCAGAATAATTACGGAAATTACCACTGTACAGAAAATTTCCGATCTGCTAAAAGTATAACATTGTAAAAATGTGAATGTTTTTCAAAATATATGTATTTTTTTTTTTTTTTTGGAATAGGATATAATTTTATTTATACTTTTTTATGCATTATTGCATAGAAGGAAAGTGAAACTAAAGTTGAATGATTCTAATGACGATCCTTTCTCCCATTACTAACAGATGGCGCTAAAAAATTCTGAGGTTTCACGATGTCGGGTGTTCCCGAGTTAAGGCAATATGGCGCTGCCCATGTTTTACATAAAAATTGTGATATCACTTTAGTGGTAAGCTCAATAATTCCAATATTAGTATTTTATTTCTAAGTTTTGGTCTAATGCCCAACATTTAAAAAGCAATTGCATCGAAGTGAGACTTTCCCCTAATTTTAGAAGGCCATATTGGATTGAATTTTTGTCTACTATTAAAGCAGCTGGTCCACGTTAATTACATGAAATTTATCCCTTTTTTTTCCAGAAAGAGGATTGGTTGAGAATCTGTTGCTATTATTATCCCGCACCCACACACGGTATTTTCGGTCTCGACTTGTGCTGTTATTTCACGCCCGCTGGATGTTTACTGCTCGCGATTTTTGGTAATGTAATGTTTATTTGCGCCTTAATATACTCTGCGGGCCATGTTAGCACTCCATAAATTATTGTTCTGGGGAGTTGAAAACATTAGAAATAAAACAATTTGCGTAAATGGGGTTCGATTCACGTGCATAGATTTTGCTGCGCGTGCATTCGACTTTATGCATTCCAAAAAAGTTAAAGGGAAATTCCCACTTTGTAACAATTGCAGTTGAAGTTGTGCACTCTTACTAGATACGAATGGCCGTGTCGATAATAAGTGCAGCGGAGTTTTCATATTTTGAATAAATCACGACGTTCGCCAAATACACGTTAGGCACCATTTTTCCAGTGGCGAATCCAGGGGGGGGGGGGTCGAGGGGGCCCGGACCCCCCTCCCCCTTGGCTGACCAAAAGTGCAAATTTTCGAATACACCCTTAGAACCATCCTAAAATTTTAGTAGTTTTTTGGCCCATTTATGAGTGTTTTAGAGGAAAAAAGTCGCCTGTGGCGCAATATTCTGACAATTTTTGCAATTATGTACAAAAAAAACCATCAATTTTTATCATTCTGTCCAAATTTTGAAGCAAATAGTTTGGGTCGCCACCTCCCGAAAAGGTTTTTAGCTTGTGACCTTGATTCCTGGATTGACCATGTGATCCATGTGGTCCATGGATTGAATTATTTGTGACATACAGCATTAGGGGCGCAGACAAAGGGGGGTTTTGGGAGTTCAACCCTCCCCCCACCCATGACCAACATTTTGCCTATGATAACCCATTTTTTAAAAAAAAATTGCCAAAATTTTGGGGGGTTTCCACCCCCAAACCCCCCTTTCCATTTGTAAATCCTGGCTGCGTCCCTGCACAGCATGGGGAGGAGGGTTTAAGCCAAAAAAATTTTCAGTCCATTAAAAGTAATTATATGTTGGAATTTCTTCCCCCCCCCCCCCCCCCCCCATCCTTAAAAAAATCCTGGATCCGCTGCTGTTTTCCATAGCTTTCATTCAGCAGACACTGAAAGTTGGTGGCACCCTCTAGGTTGTCCATGTGTACGTGTTTCATGATGGCCGATGCCGTTTGTCCAGTAGAGGGCACTACATACTGTCTGGAAAATGGCGTCACTTTGGCTTAATTTGCATTTTCTACCAAATCCACGTATTTGGGACATTTTATTTTTTTTTTCTATTTTTTCTACAACCCACTTCTTTCAAAGTGGGACTTTCCCTTTAACAATACCCAGTACTTTAGATACAAACAGCATAAAAAAATGCAATCCGTTTAACCAAATTACACATGGTCTAATTTTACTATTGCATATGTAGGCCTATTTCGTTCCAAATTCTGTATAATCTGGGTAATATACACATAGGCTTACGTGACTGTATTTGAAATTGGTATGAAAATAGTGCGAGAGAAGTAGCAAAATGACGTGTCAAAATTTGAGGGGAGAAAAAAAAAAGTGATAATAACCACAACACAAAATGTTGAATCCGTAAAAAATGGCCTGTCAAGGGTTAGTTAGCTGATAAAAACAGCTTTGCAGCATTATTTGGAGTATTTTTGACTACCGTACCAGTTGTGTGGGTTCAGAAATTTGCTCGAAGGATAAATGGACTGGCAAATAAATAGCAAAAAATATATTTATTAATTTTTCTTCTTTTTTGAGATAAAAACTCGAATATATTCAATAGAAAAAAAACTTGTTATTTTGTTAATAGTTTTATTATGTAATTTTTTGACGTGTTTTGAATATGTATAAAAAAGTTATCGTTAACCAAATATTTGTCGTTGTTTTTGTTGAAGGCATTTTTTCGTCCGAAATTCTCCAAAAGATAAGGCTTTAAATTGGTGATAAAAGATTCATGAGGAAATTCAACTTGGAGAAATGTGTGCTTTATGACTTTTCTTGTTAACAAATTATTGCTGCAACATTAGCATTGTTGGCCCAGCAACTTGACCAAGGGACTTTCTTGACCCTAGAAAATTACTTCTGTTGATAATATCACTTGCTACAAAGTGGGACTTTCCCTTTACAAAAAGCTAAAGTTATAGAAAAAAGCATTTAAAACTACACGTATCGGCTTTGATGTTTCTTAACGAGAGTTTACAATATAAATAATACATCGATGGCTTAATTCACAAGTAGCGAATAAGCCAATTTGTCAAAAATGAGATAAGTGAACCATCGTGATCCTGGAAGTGTCCCTAATTAATCTAAAGTTACAGAAATTAATTTAACCCATAATTGTTATAAAGTTACAGAAGTGAAGAGTAGCGAATATCCAACGAGGTATCATCCCTAACAGTTACAAGTAGCGAATGGTACCATTCGTTAGTTTACATTTAAAAAAAATTTCTGGAGATCTGGATTTTTATTTCAAGACGAGTAGCAAACTTGACAATTTTCGCTCTATTTTTTTGCATTTGTTTTTATTCAATATAGGCAAACTGATGGATATGTGCATTCGCTACTTGACACTTAATTTATTTTGCTTTCCTGCAAAATTAATCAATGTCAAACTAGCGAATTTGCATTTTTAAACCCTTTTATTTCTCAAATGACTTAATTAATTTACTAATTTAATTATTTAACAAAAATTAGCACATTCCCCATCATATGTTCCCAATTTCAACTATTTAACATTGTTTATTTTCAAGTTATACCCTTTTTTCCATAAAATTGTGAATTGCCATCGATATTTACTTTGAATTTGAAAAAAGTAATTCCAAGAAACAAATTATAATTCTGCAATCCTTTTTCCTTTTATTTGCCATCATCTAAACCATGTTGATTGCATTGTATGCCAATTATCAACGCAACAAGTGTTATTTTTCAAAATGTATACGAAAGAGAAGTAGATTAAAATTATTTGGTTCCTGGTTTTCAATTAATTGAATTTTAATTTCCGCGGTGTTTTTAATTGGCACTAAGGGCACTAAGTTAAAGGTGGACGAGTTTGACCAGTCCCATGAGTCATCGCGAAATTGTTGGGCCGGTGAACGACCTTTCATTATGTATTCATCCGCGCACGAATTAAGAATCGCGCTTCGATAAATTTATCAAGAAATTCATCCCTAGTTTTCTCGTCGTAATCCAGCGATCAGAACGAATATATCTGAAATCATTCAATTAATGTTAAACTTGTCGCCGAAATTGTTTCAAACTAGATTCTAGTATTTCCCGACGTTGCGGAAGGATACGTGTGAAGGTAAACAGGCGTTCCATTGTAGTTTTTCGAATGCTGTGTTGTGGATGTCGTTGTTGTGGTGGGTGTTGCTACGCTTGCTTACTGGATTATCTTATAGCATTGGAAAGTTATTAATTTGTCCCGTGAAACCATCGATCCTGCATACTGCGTACACATATCTGTAGGTAAGTAATCCATTGGAATTGTTCTTTTAAGTAATTTGCCGACAAGTGAAGTGGGGCCTAACGTGGCTTTTGACCGCACAACGCGTCATTGTTTGCACGGCCAACACCCGCACCCCTTGTAGTTGAACTTGAAATATGCCAGACCAATTGCCGGCGTTTACTTTTTAGTCCTTTATTACGTAAACAAATTAGCTTCCCATTAACTAAATACCGAGTCTGGTCGCCTAGTTTATAATTGTCAAAATTTAGATAACACGGCGAGCCAGTAGTAAAAAAAAAAAAGAATATTGGGTTTCTTTGTTTTTGTTTCCTATCACTAGGTGGCGCTAGTTCCCCCTATCGCCCACGGATGCATTCTTTGAAAGTTTAAATGCTTTTGACTTGTTTGAAAGTTTCATAATTTGTAAATAGTTTGGGATATATTTATAAGTACCTAAAAAGAATACTAAAGTGAACCTTTAATTAATTTATTTCTTGACCAGATTACTGCCTGTGATCATAGGAGAAAGGAATGCTGGCATGTGCAGGCCTACTGGTACAGTCAAGGCCTCCTATATTTAAAAGGCCGGCAATCTGAACGAAATTCCTATGGGGATGTTTGGTTAAATATTATAGT
>JAQIXP010000652.1:0-23638 GCA_034700285.1 Proteroiulus fuscus
GATAGAGCAAAAACTCAAATGAGGAAGTTGAAGAGAAAGAGTAATTCAGTGTAACTGCATTGTTTTCAGAATTTTTTAAATTAATTAACTACTAGAACAAATACTTCAAAAATGAGTAAAAATGTGCCATTTTTTTGTATATATTATATTGCAAAACCTCTTTGTTCCTCCACTACGCTGTTTCCAAGATGTCATCCAGGAAACCATTTGTAATAATTTAAGAGCAAAAAAATTGTTTGAAATGTAAGTACAGGTGAATATATAGGGGTTTTTTGTCATGCTTACAAAATTGTAAGTCATACGCATGCCAACTTTCAATAGCAAACCAAATTAAAGAGATCAACTGTAGTGAGGGAAAAGTAAACATTAAATCATAAAGGGTTTTACAAAGGAAGAATTTTAAACAAAATTTCGCTTTTTATCAATAGAAATTACCGTATACTTAACCCAACCTTAGAACTTATCTCAACTAAATGCATATAGAGTAGATTGTTCTGTTTGTGCTCAAAAATTCCCAAGATATAGGTCTGTGGATCAAAGTATGGGTGTTATTTTCCAGGAAGCAAGGACTTCTTCGTATAAACTTTCATCTCACAAAATTTTCAGCTAGTGTGAAAAAAATGAAGTGCCAAACATATGTGAGATATAATATTCAATTATATAGAGTGAAATAAATCTATATATTGTGTATAAGTGATTTAGGGTCAATTGTACCAACAAGGGTTAACTTTAACCCACTGTTAAGCTAAGGTTTTCTATAATTTTCTGAATTTTCATTGGCTTAAATCGGTCACATGATCAAAATAACCCAGGGTTAAGACTTAACTGTAGTTGGTACAATTGGCCCTAAATGTATAATATGGCACGCAATAAAATAGCTATCATCTATACATACACATGCAGTGAACATTATATAGTTACTTTAGTCTATACCATTTTTCATCATTTGGAAATTAATAAAATATTATTCATAAATAGGGCAACTTTTGTGACACACTAAAATATTGGTTTATATTTGAAATACTGCATTGCACTTTTCTCATGTTTATTACTTATTATTTAATTCCAACACAAAGAAAGTGTCGATGCATCCTACAGACAAATAGATAATTACTTTACACTGCCGTGATAACTAACCATACACAAGTAATTATTTTTAATTACATTATTTGGTTAAATACTTCGTGTGCAAAAAGCCAGCTTTTTTACACACTCAACCCATTTTCAAACTTGTATGCAAATTGTATGCGAGTTTATAAGATCAACAGGCATAAATTAGACATCAATAAGTACTATATAAGATATATATTTGTAATAAAACAGCAAATATCCTTGGAATCGAATAAATACAAAATGAACATGTAGGCTATATATATATGTTGAAAGTTTTATGTAACAATTAATGAATTTTCATTGAAAGCATGCCAAAATAATATGTAGGGATATGAATTCTTCTGCAAATATCATTATAAAACTTCAATTTTTGGATGTATTTAAATTATTTCAAAAGATTTTTCTTTTCATATACAATAAAATTAGGAAATCACATGCAATAATCCTCACGTAACAATAAAAGACATTAATAAATCAATATTCACAAAATTCAAAAATATTGAAATTTTTGAAACGAAATGATATTTTGAAAGTTAAAAAGCAAAACAAAAAGGGCAAGGTTGACTTCCATCTTTTGTCCTTTCCAACTATAGTAACTGCAAATACATTAATCACTGTCATTTCTTTTAATATATGAGGATTCTTTGGCAAATAAGAATTATTTGTAAGGTTATTTGCTATATCTAAAAAATAGGCTTTGTAACGGTTAAAAAACGAGGCTATAGCCTATAAGATTATTCCTGTATACTTGTATATAAATCCAAACAAAAACCATAAGTAGCATTTTTGTCCATGAGCTGAAGTTTTTTTGAATAATGAACAAGGCCAAATGAAGTTTTAATTAAAGTGGAAAAAGTATGGATTAAAACCTTCAAGGAGTGATTCCATGCAAATGCTCTATTATTTTTTTTCTTTTAAGTTTCAATTTAAAAGGTTTCACTATATAATAACCATGTATCTAGGCAATATTTTTGAAAATGTATAGTATAGGACTAATAATACAAAAATAATTCAAAATCAATTTTTATAAAATTTTTTCTATCAAGTGTCCCAATCACAATATACATTCCTTTAGAATCCTATTAAAATGTAACTTCGCACAAAGGAGTGCCATATATAGGCATATTAATTATTCCTTAATCTGATTATTTCATATAAATTATTCAGCTAGTGTCTGCCTTATATTTTAAAAAAAAATTATATAGGATAAATATACATGAACCAAATATTTTCTTTGTGACATATTATGCATGGTTTAATGCAAACTATAAACTGCATGTATTTTCCAATACTTAATTTTCAGCTTATGTGGTATATAATGTGGCATGCATTACTCGCCATGGCATTTCATTTATGTACACAAGTTTTATACCATTAAGTCTACCACGACTTAGAACATTGCATGATTTCTATATTGAAAGACACTTGGCATATGTGCATTCAAAATTCAAAATCTAAGTTTTTTAAATATAGGCCTACGCTATGTAGCAGACAAGGTCGTCTAACAAAAGTTGAAATGAATAAAAATCATGATCATAATTAGTATTCATATTGGCATATGACATTTAACAAAAGTTTCATTTGTAAAAACCGAATCATCTTATATGTGGGATATATCACATTCTTTCTCATATAATTAAAATCGTGACTTAACAGCTTTGGAGGACACTGCTTGGTCCAGCATTAGTGTTTAATCCTGATGAAAATAAGCATCGTTATATCTAACAATTGAATTTTTCATTAATTGCGAAAAAGATCATGAGGGAATGCTGCTTAGGCCTATATATATACGCGTAGGATCAATTGGTGGCAAGAAAAAAAATATTTTCTTATAAAAATAAATTTAGGCGTGTTAAATCACGACTCTGATGTCATTCAGGTGAGAGGGTTTAAAAGACTGACAGGACAGAATTTCTGCGCTTTATTATTAACAGACATGCTTTTAAAGACAGCATTGAAATTTGTATTCAAAATACATGTATACAATCAACCCTATTTCACCACAAATATATACGCAGGGTAAAAAAAAATAAACACACACACGTCATGCGGGCATTCCAACATACATGTATAGGCCCACTTCTAAAACTATAACCATGCATACTATTAGTAATTTAAAATGACATTTTATAAAAGAACTTTTGTTTAGAATTTAATTTTAAATCCTGCTTGATGCTAAAATACAGACCAAATACCCATCTATGTTGGTACCATAGGTAAATCTATTTACTGGGAATATTGGTCATAATTGGTGGTTTATTTGTACAAATAATTATCGGTTGGTGAGTATATATATACAAAAACCCAAGTTCCCAATTTAACATACAAATGCCATCATTAATTTTATTGGTATAGGTCTGTATATATATATATATGGTCTCATATCACTGCATGCATGTTCAGCACCATGCACAATATACACTCAATTAATTGTCTTCCCTGACATTCAATTATATTAATTCTGAATTCCACAATTACACTTAATAATCCAAACCCTTGTGCAAGATAAAAAAAAAAAAAGGCAAATCGCCATCATGTATTTTACAAACTGAAATTAATGTATGCAAATGTCCTTCCTTTGCTATTTGATAACCAATTGCTTCCTCTCATTGTCAATTTTCATAAAATTTTCCAAATAAAATGAAATCAAATAGAATAATAATTCATAATTGTGCATAAATTTTTACATGCAGTATAAAAGACATTCATGTCCCACGAATACTTGAACTGAAGAAAAGTCCAAAGCTATATATAGGATTACTCAGTACTTCTTACAGAAATTTGGACATTTTTTTTCCCCAAAAGAATTAAAGCAAATGATATTGACATGTTATGGGGGGGTCAATGACAACTCAAGTAATTATTTACAATGAATTTCTGCATGCGATTTTCCTAAATATATATATGATATGAACTCTTTAATATTTCAACATCATCAAATATATAGATATCCTATAATGTGCCTAAAGTTCATACAAATACAAATTAAAAAGCACTAAACTAAATATGTACCTGCATGGTATACATGTAGCATGTATGCATCGTGAGAATCTGATGAAATGTTTAACAGTTTTTTTTAGTTTATATATATATATTGTTAAAACCTAGAAAAGGTAAACATCTCAATCAGTTATATGTTAGCCTGCACTGAATAGGGTTTTTTTATCATATTTGGCAATTTCCTCATCTATAGGATTCATTAACCTTATTGTTTACTAGGACCAATTTTTTTTTCTCATGGTACATATCTAAACCCGGTGGACTATACGACAAATTAAATTATCATTGACAAATAATGTCCATATGCAGGTATTTGTGTGAATTTAGTTTTCGCAACATTTTTTTGAATGCCAGTGTATATTTTCATTAATTACACATTTACACAGTGCACCTGCAAGGAAAAATATCAGCCCAATTTGATGGTCTAAAATTTCACCTGAAAATATTTCCCATATTGCTATATTCACAGAAATATTTTTCTATCAAAACCACAAACATTCATGGTGCACCTCATAATTATATGACTACACACTTTTAAGAAAATGTCTTGGCTTTTCCAGAATAATTTTCTCCTTGTTATTTCCTCATATGCATTCAATAAAGGTACTTTGGATTACCATAGCATATATAATTACCTATATACAGAATACATAATTCCATGATACTATAGGCCCTATATATACATAAAAAAATATAAATACAAAATGTTTAACTTCTCCTTTACTTTATATATATTAAAAGCACTTTTATCAATTAATACCCATGCATGCACTTTGTTTTTGGAAGTATAAAGCTTACTGCATGCATTTGTCTCCATGGCATTAAAGGTCTGCAATATAACTGCATGTGCAAAGATATATATATATATATATATAAACATTTTGGATCACATGTTCCCATGTTTCGATAATTTGGGAAGTATTATATTTATTTATTTTGTTCATGCACATTCTATGTTGTGTAAATAGATGATTATGAAATGTGATGCTCCACTTACACAGCTATATAGAATTTCAACCTAATTAGTATAGTATACTGTATAATATACATACATATATATGTGTGTCATCTGCTATATATATTATGATAAAAACTCTATTGCATAAAATGACTAGTATACATAATTACGCTATAATTGCTATATATTGCAAACAATTTAAGAGTATAATACTCTATAGGTACAAGAAATTAAGTAATGGAATACGCTAAAATTATGCAAAAATTTCCCAAGCAAAATTATTATAGAAGTTATTTTGCTGATGTACTGATAGAAGAGTAATTTAGAGTGGCCTTAGTTTACCTTATATTTTATATAGGGATAAATTACCACTTGATTTAAACTAGAAAAGTCCAGAAATATGAGGCTTTTGACAGTAGTAAAATTATTCAAATTGTGAAATATAAAGAATTAAAACTTATTGTGTGGATTGCTCAAGTCTGGAATAGTAATTAAGCTGGGAATAAACTTCAAAATTACATATCAATTTTGAAGTTTATTCCCAGCTTAATCACTATTCCAGACTTGAGCAATCCACCCATTGACTTTATTACTATTAAAATTTCTGATAGAAATAGACCTAAATTATTCTTGATATCATGCACTGGTGGTATTAAAATATTTCAATATTTTAACATCTTTTTTTATCCATTTGTATATATGGGTTCGTGAAACGAGGATTTCCCAAACCACCCACTTCCTTCACCCACACGTATCCGTCCCCAACTTAAATTAACAAAACGATATCAAAGCTATAGTGATCGACCATAAATTATTGCAAAACAGCTATAAAGCTTTTATAGAAAAAATTAAGAGATATGATATAAATTCGATTTAACTAAGCCATTGGGAGTGCTTACATTTTCAAAGAAAATTACAGAAGCTATGCAGGCCCTACCTATCATTTTTCAACTAAAAAAAAGCAGTACCTTGGAAACTTAAAATTCAAATCGACACATTATAAATATTATAAAACATGTTTTAGAAATTTAGTTCAAAATATTGCCTCAAGGCCCCTCCACATAATCATTATAGGCCTACTGGGAGACAAACTACGAATTGTGCAAATACAATATAATAGCACTTAATTTACATAGACCACTTTTGTAAACAAGTTGAAAAAATTCAAAAACAGAAACTTGACTTTCTCCTGTATTTTTAATCTTTTTTTTTATCTCACCTTTAAACTTCTTCTGAATTTTTATTCATGTCAATAGTGTACATAAAATGTACGTATGACATTCAGTTTCATGTTAAAACTGTTTGCCATACTGCATTCGACACCCACCCACACTTTCAACCATGAAACTCCGCCCAACAACCAATGAAACTTTCAAAAACTTACGTCAAGGTTTTAAAATAATTTGCAAAGCATCAAAAAATTGCAAGGAAACAAACACACGCACATCAGTGTTTAGCCGAGCGAACATTAAAAAAGTAGACGAGGGTATAATACCATCACTACATGTACCACCAAAAACAACAACAGCAAGCAGCAGTAATACAAGTGTGGAAAAAAGAGAAAACCTTAATTTCGCCTTCTTCCAATCTATTATAAAAGAAAAAGCCAGACCCAACTCGTTTTACTTTTCACCAATGCGTCAAAATATGAAAACAATTAAGAAATATAATTAGTGCAGTTATTTTTGCAAGGACTTTGTGCTATTAAAGTAGACACTTGAGCATAGGTATATATAAATAAGAAAGAGTGTAATTTTCCTTTATTCTCATTTCTGTTGGGAATCTACAAATATCTGTAGTGAAAGAAAAATGCTCGTACAGAAAGAAGATGGACTATAAATGAACTTTTTGAACTTCGACATATTGGAATAAATTATCGAAAACTGCTATAATATCAAAAGTGACAACTTTATTAAATGCTAACACCGATTTATAGGTAAGTAAATTTTAATTTTACTTTATTAGTAAATACCGGTATAGTAGAATACTTAACCTTAATTTCATATGGAAAACAAATGATTGTCATTTTTTTAAATTTATTAAAACCTGAAATTTTTTTACACGCATATTTGCAAATTTATTCCTAAATAAAACAGGGAATTAGAATTTTATTTTTTGAAAACATTCCAGACAGCGTCAGACCCTGCAATCACTAAGGGCAGTAATAATAATACTTGGTCAGTGATGATCCTTGGCTCATAGTAACTCAATCAAGGCCAATCCAGAACATCAATTTAGAAATGGAACTGGTTAGACCATTGCTTTACTAAGGAGCCTAAGATCTTCCTTGACTAACCATGCATTATTAACATGACCTTACTCAATTATTTCAAGTGATACTATAGCTTAATTAACGCATTTTCAACACTTTTCATTGTTTTAATATAAGATTATGATTATTTTGATACTTTAGGAACATCCATAAATCACGTGCATTGACAACAATTTTCCTCCTTTCCCTTACATTTTTTTTAAAATTCTATTTTTGAGTTGAACAAATCAATGAGCAATTTTTTTTATAGGCTATTTATAATTCGTTCATTTTCCAAGCAATTTTAATGGCAACTGGCAAGTGACTCTTTCTGCCTGATTTGATACCAACCCTGTATCCATAAATTTATGGAAATTAGGTATAAATACATTGGTTTTATTAAATTGAGAAATTAATTTTTTTTTAAAATTTACAAACTCAGAAGCTTATATCTTATTCACAGGAAAAAATATTCAACAGAAATACTGCAGATTTAAAAAACTGCAGGTATTGAAATTTTACTGAAGAATAACTGCTGATATTTAGCCATTTGATGGAGCAAATTACAGGAGTTACCTTAGTAAAAATGTATAATACAACTCCACAATCGAACTGTAGTAAAATAGCAATAACCATTAAGTAGTAGTAAATGTTACTTCAAAATTAATGCAGAATTATAGCATCTGACTGAACACTTATTTGTTCCATTAAAGCACTACTAAATTACTACAATTGTAATGACATTCTAACCAGAAATAAAAATTCAATACTGCAGTGTGACTTTTACCATAATGCACAGCTATTTGAAATTTCTTGAGTTTTTTGCAGTTTTCTTCGCTTAGAAATACACTAACTAGTGACAGTATAGGTCCAGTTATATGAAGCAATTTTATTGGTTAATCTAATGCATTCATAATTCAATCATCGCTTCAAGTGGGATTAATCGTCCCCTATATACAAGTCTAGTACGTAGCTTGACATACTGCGCCTCCTGTGGTAGAAAATCTTTATCACCCTCCCTTATTCTTGAAGTTAAAACCAGGGGCGCTCATTATTATGGCCCTGTTACCTACAGAAACCTATATACAACCCAGGCTGCAGCCTCTCCAATATCTTTAAATTCAGCATCTGAGGCGCCATCTATAAATGTCTCAGGTGAGGATTGCTTTTCAGTAATCCTCATAAAGTGAAACCTAATGCTATATGTAAAGGATTTTTGCTAAATTGAAATATTTTATTATTTAAGCTACCGGTAATGGGTTGATGGTTAAGTGCCAAAATAATATATAGCTCTACCAAGGCACATTCATTTAAATCAGGTGCCAGATCAGATCGGTTCATATATTTTTTTGCAATTGGAGATATAATCCAGAACACTGGATTCAAGCTCAGAAATACCAGAAATGCGAAGATCTGTGACATCTTATCCAAATGCATCCAAGTTGAATCTGCCAGCTCAATACAAATGCAAAGCTTTTGCAATGAACATTATGCATTATATAATTTTAATAAAAAAAAATTAAAGAATTCAAAATAGGACTGCTTGTTGTAGGTCTACAAAACAACTATTATTAATCGCACCCAGATAGATTTTTAAACTTGAAAATTTTTACAGTAAATTTATTATTTGTCAAATGAATATAGTCAGCACAATCTCCCTCCTCCCCCTTCACCCATCGGAAATGCTTTCTAGATTTTTTACCAAAAATGTAATTTTGTTCTAAAAATAATCATAATGCTGAGACTTTGTGAAGAACAACACAAGTTTTAAAAATATCAAAAGTATATTCTAAAATGGAAGCTAAAGAAATTGACAATAGTCCAATTTAAATCACACAAAGACAATTCTAAGACTTAAAGAGTTTTGTAAGTTTGCTTTAATCTTTTGTTGATTTGAACAAAGTCCCTAAATATAGTCCGATGTAACTTAGTTTAATAATAATAAATTTATTTTAAAATAAATTAATTAATTAAAATTATTCACGTTGAACTCTGGAAATTGAAGTTCAAGTTTATCATTTGAACCTTTCGTTACATTGTGAAAATTTTATACATTTTTTATCTACACGGTCCTTCGGTTTACTATGTAAACTAGGAAAGATTTAAAGTATGAAGAAAAATGGGCGAATTAAAGTTGTGTCTAAATTACAAATTATTGAAATTTATAAAAGCAAAAAAAAAAAAACCAGTAAAACTTTCACTTTCTTTTTAATTTGCATGAGCAAAAGGGGGAAAACAATTCCTGGTTTTAAAATTCAAAAAGCACGCGGAATTTATACATGCAGGGCACATAAACCTTATGGGTTGTGACGTCACCCAACCTTGACATACCACTAAGATTGACCTCATTTTTTTCGACATTAGATGTGATATAGCGGGAAGGTGTAGGCCTATCATATCCGTGATATACCTCTCTATACCAAGTATTTTTTTTTTTTATAAAAAAAGGGCAGCACACGTTCTTGCTAGAAAAAGTGGTACACACTATCACCTCTCACCTTCATATTATACACCTTGCAAATTTTAAAAATGTTTAAAAAAAATCCGTGACCCACGGATATATAAATTGCCAACTCAATTTTTCCCCCAACTTTTTTTTTAGTAAATTCAAAGTCACTTTCAAAATACCTTAATGCCAACAAAAAAATGTTGCGTATAGCCCTGTTTGACATTGTATTTACATAGGTTAATGGGTTCTCCAATTGATTTTATCCGAGAATTGGTGTTAAGAATTCCGTTCATTTCCTATTTGTGTCAACTGTTAATAGAGTTTTCATCTCTTAATTTCATCTTTATTATTCTTTTTTAATCATTTCCATGTTATTACACACTGGCTTTTAATTCCATGTATTTTATGAGTAATTAATTTAAGGCCATGAAGCACACACTATTTATATACAATTTAAAAAGAGTTATATAATTCTTTACTTTCTATAGAGGGTGGGATAATTTTTTACATGACAGCAAATATCCCTTTGTGACCAAATAAAAATTCTTGTATTTTGTCATATAAAACAAAACCATCTCCCACACACGGTATATTTAATAATTTATAGCTTCAACTTACTTTTCTTCTACCAAATTTTACATCTTCATTTTCTCAACAATTCAAACACTTGATGTATTCGCAGTAGCATTGTTTCCACATTTGCATTCATCTGACAAGTAGGCCTTACTTGCACTTCTTTCATATCTAGAATGTCAATAAAAATAATATTACAATTACAAAGGATAATTAAACATCATCCACTAAAAAGAGCATACATTTGGGATAAAAAAAAACTGCTTTATAGGGTGCAATAAATGTGCATATTGTAAAAAAAATACATTTTAATTGCAATTCTCCCTCCTGACTTCCAAAATGCAATACCAAATTTAGCCTGGCAGGTGTGCGATATTATTCATGTATCAGACATAAGAGATCCCAAAATAAAACACTATACACCTCGGCAGTTTTCCCAATTGAATAAAAAAAAACTAATTTTAAATAAAATGGGCATGCACCTGGGATAATCCAATGTTGTTGACAAAAATAGATGTGTGCAGATGCTATATGAGCTGTATTAGAACGTTAGTTTGTTGATAACATTCTACTTTAGTAAACCATGATATCTTGATTGTATCATTGCTGGTTAAATTACTAAAAACCAGTGGCAAATTTGGGGGGAGGGGGAAGCGTCACCTTGTCAAGTGTACCGTTCGCAAATCGAGCATTACAAATATAGTTATTATAGCTAAAAATTTCCATGATCATCATTGTATTTATAGATTGTTCTATTTTTATATATGAGGCACATCTCTTCTAAAACATCAGACTTGATCGTAAGGCTGTTTTTATATCGAATTTCATTTCCAAGGCCTTGATACACATTTTACAGTCATAATCTAAACATAAGAAAGCAAATATACACTATATATCCCTCCATTTCACGATAACCGTGAATATTACTTATGAATGGGTTGGGCATATATACATAATAAAAAAAAAACAAAGATAAAAAACACTTTATAAAAATGTCGCCACGCTGTCTTGCAGTTCTCCTTACGAATGACACATGCATGCCAGTATACAAAGAATGGTGTATAATTGATTCTATTATATATATCCTGTTATAAATGAATAATAATATTTGCTTGCATTCTCTATATGTGCTGGGGAGAATTTTTGAGTTTTTAAGTCATTTCACGTTTCTCTCTGACCATGATCGCCGAGACCTTTACTTTTTAATGTCTATAATGCAAAATGTCATTACCAAACGAAACCTGCATTTTTTTTTCTCCGTGCATGCCAGTAAATAAAATGTATATACTCTCCGTTATCGGGCCATTTAATCACCAGAACACGCGCTGGTTAAATTGGTTAACTTGAATAATTAAAACGAAAATACAGGAAAGCAGCAAGTAGGAGTTTGGAAAATTATCTCAGTTGAAAATGCAAGTGGGTGGACAGAATGAGTGAGTGCTTTAAAAGGGAAGGAAAGGGGAGGAGTAAAAGGGGAGCTTAAGGAAACCTCCAATTTGAAAATATACTCATGCAGGGCATCCCCCGCTTACTACGTCATTATGACGTTTTTTCACCTTGACTTCAAAGTCAAGGCCAATCTTTATAGAAACGCCATTAAATTTTTGGCTCTTTTTTAAAATAATTGATAACTATAGTCATTAATTCTAAAATAACGAACCGCTTAATTTTTAAAAAATAAACAGGTTAATTACGTGATCAAATACTATAGTTAATTACATGATTCGATATATAATTAATATTGATCGCGTGTATTAGGCCTAATAATGGATATATATTAAAAAACTATGCACGTTTTCAATTTTTTTAATCATGACCTTTCCCATATTTAACTATATATTTTAGTTAAAATTAAAGAGTACAGGTATGCTGAATATATCCTTCTTATATATAATATTTAAAGTTAGGATTATTCTTGCATTTTAATATGTTGGCCTATAGAGGCAATTTGTGTTAATTTTGAATATAAAACATTCAACGTTTAAAACTTGGAAAAATGACACTTGATTTCAGTTTTACAATTTTGCTTGACATATATAACAATTACGTCAATATTTTCACTAAATGCCGTATACATTAGTCGATCGAATTAAGGTGTTTTCAAAAAGTGGTTATAATACAGATTTATAGCGAGCACAAAAGCACAGCACTCGAAAATACATTTACAAAACAGATAAATATACATTTTGCATAATACAAACAAGATGCACATTGTTCAATCTATATATCTATTCATGCACACACCTGTGGAAATCCACACCTTAGATCTCCCAAAGCGCTAAATAACAATCAGCTATAAGAATTTTATCTTATAAAGGTGTGTTTCAGTCTAGTCAATGTTATAATAGTCGATTGTTTTTAAAAGTGCATGCCTTGTGGTAAAACCGAGTCATTTTTTTTGCATTAATTACATTTAAGTCATCTGAAACAGTCTTTCAAACAATAAATTATAGTTCAATTTTAAAGTTAAATTTTGGATTTGAGAATTGGTTGTCCAAGCCATTCTGCTTTTTCCATGTCTTGAGTTATATATTGATAACTTCAGAATATATGTATTCTCCTCAAATTTTGTCTGACATTCAATTTAACAATGATGATTAGTTTTATATGGATCGTTACTGATTTACCCATCCTGATATCATGCATCATGCATGCTATTATTGGGCTCATCGGTATATGAATTAATTTTCTTATCTATTTTACATAGCCTAAAGTAATGTCCATTTTTTCAAAGAAACTTGAAGGAAAAGGTCTTAAAATTATACAAAATATCCCCGTAAATGAATATTTGAAGAAAATAAAAAATTTTGTATTTTAAAAACACGACTATAAACAATATAATAGTAAACTTTAGTAAAATCTATTTCGCCATCCAAAATATTTTAACACAAATTACATTAATGATATTAGTGTTGGAAAGTATTTAAAAAAAAATTTGCCTCTGGAGAGGAGAAATACTACTCCCTCCCCCCTATAAAAAATTCAGACGACACCCATCACTCCTACCCCACCCCACCCCACCTCACCTCACCTCTGAACTTACAAATATCACACTGACACAGGCTACAATGATTTTAATTATACTCTCCCTTGGCCGATATTTTTCATCCCTTTTTTTCATCAAACTTACAGGGGAATACAACTTTGAAAAAATTTTTGCAAAATGATGTGATAGTTCCCCAAAATTTCAAAACTTATGTTTGCCTTAGCTATGTAATTAAAAATGAAAAAGTAAATTTTTGTATCCCCCGACACCCTGACCAACGTCTTCCTTCCCAGCATGCATCACTCCTCTCACTGAGTCGAGTCATTTCACTGACTCAAGGAGTGGAACAATGCATGCTGGGAAGGAAAGGCATTGCCTTATGACGTTGGTCAGAACATCTGGTGAAACAAAAGTTTACCTTTTCATTTTGAATTAAATAACTAAACCGAACATAAATGTAAAAGTTTAGGGAATGTAGTTTCTCTGTTACATTTAACAAAGCATGTTTATTAAAGCAACTACAAATTAATGTTTTTTTTCTTTAAAATTGAATTTTGAATTGCAGTGTAGAAATATGATCTGTTCTTTTGAAGTTAGCAAACATTTATAAGATATAAATTTACCACGTGGGTTCAAAAGCATGACTGATTTCTTATACCGACAAGCAGAACATGCAAATTCACATATAGTTTATAGTAAAGGCCATTCAATTAATTTTGCAAATTAATTTCTCAGTACATGTAACAACAACAAAAATCAAGCATTACTTTCACAGACCTATATGTATAACATATAGGTTTAGTCACTACACACATTATAGGAAGTAATGTCATACATAAATCTTTTTAAAAAAAACCTGAATGGTATTTTCTGAAAACGAAATTAGATACATGAAAACAAAAAAATACTGTATGTATGAAATTAATTAAAAATTGGCTAATGCTTTTGTAATTACAATATTCTTCAGGACTATTATGGCTTCACGCATTAATAGTATATGCAAGCATATTTATTTCTAATTTACGGATAATACAAGATATAACACTGTATGCATTTATATAATTTTTTTTCTTTGCTTTTACAAGCCTTAATAGGCATTGGCCATTCTGTTTGAAGCATGCAGTGTTAAGGGGAACCGAGGGTGAGGGATCCACCCCTCTCCCCCGAAACCTAACCTAACCTAATGGCCGGCCTGGACTAACTTATACCAGTTTTCCCAAACTGCTCTGCTGGAAACAGCTATACTATGAGAAAATTTGCAGCCCTCATATATATAACTCGGTAGATGACGCTTGAATTAGCCAACATGCGATTGGCTTAGGTTAGAATAGTAGGGGGTCTGGGGGTATAGTTGTGGTAGAGCCCCCGACCTACCCCCCCCCCCTTTCCTATCCCCCGGCTAGGTTGGTTGCATATCCGAATCGTTTGCAAATTCTCCTTAAATAAAGCATAATGCAGATATTATATAGTCCCGACCATTTCGTACCTAAATTAAGAAATACTCAGACAAGATAAGTTTTCTCGAGGGTTAATTTAGTCAATTTAAAGTGTCACACCTGTTCTTGGTCACAAATTATACACTCGTATATACGGTACTTGCGTGCTATGTATGTTTGTGATATGGCTTTTTTATAAATACACAAAAGGGTGTAGTCAGAGGCGCTTGCTTTAAATGGTTTTTAGCAAATAACAGGCTAAGAAAGCTGCCTTTCACTATGGAATATAGCAAGCTTTGGTTGAAAATGGCACAATTAGTGGAAAATTGCCAATTTGTGTGCCAATATTATGTTAAGCTACTTCCTACATGCTTTTCCTATCTTAATTACACACTAATTGCATAGTCTAAACATAGAAACTGGTACTGCATAGACCATGAGCGTCTTTTTCTGCAGTTTCTGTAAAACATTGGTGTCCTGATTTTTCTGACAAAATAAAACAAATAGCTGATAATTTGTATAACTTTGGGATTGTCCCTATAATCTGCCTTCACTTTAAAGAAGATAAAATACAATATTTGCCATTGATATAGGGATTAATATCAGGTTCTTTCCATTTCATTCTGCTAATTTCTTAGCATTTTTAACACAATAAACAACATTAATTATGCTGATTTTATTTTTATTGATCCTCGGACCTGAATAGTGTCTTGCAAGAGCTAATTTATAGATGTATGAAGAAGTTTCTACAGAAATTCATAATGTTCTTAGAAAACAATAAGCTCATCATGTTTTCTGTAGTAGCACATCATGTTTCTACAGAACCTTAAGCAATTTGCAATTTTGCAGAACAGTGCATGCATAGTTTTAATTTTTCTGCAGAAATTCGTCATCTTAATTCTGCAAATGCATATTCTGCAGAAAAATTTAATTTTTACATGGCGTATGGCGGGAACCCTTATAGGACCACCATTATTTTTTAAATCTCAGATCCCAACGGTCATCAACCTTATACGTTTCCAATATGATTAACCCTTGACATTTGTGTTCTAGGTTTGGCACCAAGGATTACAATCATGTACCTGAGCATTAACGCCCAAACGCCAACGTGTGGTCCACCATGTGGGAACGAGGATGCTGCCTGCACTACGCCAGAAATAATCACCAGCCTAATTACTCTGGCCTCCTCCTCCTCGGCAGGCCCCATCCCATCCCCCGACGACAGCAGCAGTAATGGTGGTGCCATGTCGGAATCGGCCTATTGCAACATGACTTCCCATCATGAACTGCTTACAAATTCACAGAACAATAACAACAACAACAACAGTTATGCCAATTTGAACCACCACCATCAGCAGCATTATCCTAATCAGATGTCACCTGCCCTGAGCAGTCCATCCTTCAGCAGTCAATGTTCCTCTCCCATGTGTTCATCACCACCCAGCATCCAAGCCACCAGAACTCACCTAATTAAGGAAAGTCTCAAAGTCACTATTCAGAGCAAACGATTGGCCAATGGACAATACATTCCGTCTAACTATGACTACAACATGACAACCATGGACGAGGTATGCTATATAATTTCTACATGTCCATAAGCAACATTTGGAGAAAATACACGGTAGTAATTTAAATCGGACATAATAAAACGGCAGTTGCATTATCATAGTTGAACTATTGGACATTTCCTTACAAAATATAGAATTTTTCTTCACAGAATAAAACGTATTATAGGATAGGCCTAGTTTTTCATTATTTTTTTCAAAATGATAAGCTTTTAATAAGAGTTTCTGGAAGATGCTATAAATTGCATACATTTAATGATATTGAAATCTTATGAAATTTATAAAAATAAGACATAATTAATAATAATGGTCAAAATATAGGAAACATTTGCCCAAATGTGGCACATAAAATATAGGAATCTAAAAAAAAAAATAGGAAAAATAGGGCAACTGTATCCATGCATATACATTAGCATGCATAAGACAGAGGATCTTCTACAATACTGCATAATTGACAAAAATTGACATAATTATGGGAAAAAAATCAGAAAAAAAGTGTACAAAATGGCGTCTTATTGTGTTTATCATAAAAGGTGCAGGCTATCATTAACTCTTCTGATAAACATGTACTACTGGTTTTTTTTTTATTAATAATTATATTTCCTTGTAAAGTTTGAAATTCTGGACGAATCATCTAGCTATCTAAAGTTGTATATTAAATCCGTCAAATGTATAAAAATAAGGTCAAGGAAATTGCATTTATAAATGGATATACAGCTATATACATCTACTATATATTGTTGTACAAAATAGTTTTAAGCATTATCCATGCGTACAAGTTCACAGCTTAGTCAAAGCCTTTAAATTATAAAAACACAAAAAAAATCTGATTTTCCATCTTGCTTGTGTATTTGGAGGACACATGCATCCATAACCACTTTATTTTCATTTCTTTTAATACCTCGTATACAAAAAAAATCTCAAATTTAATAATTTACGCATGCATGTGTGTAAAATTTATACACCTAAATTGTAGTTCCAATGTAACAACAATTCTATACAAAAATTACTAAATAAAAAAACCTTTCTTAATATACATGTATACATACATTATACCATGCACTATAGCTCCTTCGTGTATAAGTAAATATAAAGACAAAAATGTATTCTTTTAAATATCTATATCTATATAAATTAAATGTAATTAATTAAAAGAAGCAATGAAGATAGCCTATTGATAGCTGTTATTGATGCTATCATGTGATGTCATGGTACAAGTCACTGATTATCTTTGAGCTCTTAATATATATGTGTGCTTGATTGCAATGCATGATAAATACAGTAGTGTAAATTACCTTTTAATTATAATTAGTTAATTATTGGCAGCAATTTCAGAAAGAATAATGACTGTTGTCACTTATTTTATTTAGGCTTTTTGATCAATGCAAGTGCAAATTGAGCTCAGTTTTCCTAGAATTAATTTTCACAAAATAGTGAATTCGAAAATTTACAGAAAACATTCTCAACTCCGATGAAAGATTAATAAATGCACTAAAATTACAGTTAAAGTATATTTCAAAGCAAAACAAACTTTATCAGAGATTTTTATGCCGATGCCCAAAGTACACTATACTACAAATATGATTAGTCTTTATGTACAGATCATTATTTCTGGTCCAATCAAATATACATGTACTACTGTGAGGATATAAAAGTCAAACTAACTATTTTGCTTTATAAGTAAGGGGCCCAGTTCAGGAACACAGACATTTTAACCTTATCGTAGTTATACATGTACTATTAATATTTCTCGAGTATATACAGGTATAATTGGTACTAGATGCTGCACGTATTCATCAAGTAAAGAATATTTTCATAAAATTAGCAAAGTTTATAGCTGACTATACATGAGTGACCAGCAAACCCCCCACCATGATAGCAGCATTAAAATGCTATAGCTATCTAGTGGTCATCACAAATAGCACGTGCACACCTGCAAACATTTACACATTTAAAATAAAAGGGTAACCTTCATTCCAAACATCGCCTATAGTGAAAAATAATCATATAAATTTACTAATACTGATGTATGGCATTTTTCGCATGGTTCAAGGGTATGGAAGTTAGTTTGAGTAAAAAAAAAAAAGTGAATTTTGTGCGTGGGTTTTACACGTCATTCGAGTTGGCGTTTTCCAAAATGCTGTCCAAAAACTCCTGAACCTCCCCCCTCCCCTTCATAGGAATGCTGGCCTAAACCCGGGTCCGAACCCAAACCGGTATTTAAGTATTTTTATGCATTAATATTTATCTAGATAACTCACATCTTTCCAAAAAATAACAAAAGATAAAAAAAAAAAAAATAAGTGACGTTCAGTTCGTGCCACAGAGGCAGAGCGTGGGATGTATATGAGACCAATAGCTGCCAACAAATTGTAATAACAATCTTCATCTCTAATATTAATTATGAGCAGAACCTTCTCAGGCCGTTTTAGCCCTGGCCAGTTTGTGCTTATGTAGAATACGGAAATCCGGGTGTGACGTGTTACAATTTCTTTCTATATATAGTTAAAGCCTCCGCTTTCAAAAATCCTTGACTGCTGTATAGAATACATTCTCACATCAGGAGTATACTCCTATTGTTCAATTTTTTATGCAACACTAATAATTGCTATACTTGTTGTTGATTTCTCTTAACACACTCAATGGGCGCCAATGAGCTTTCTCATACTTATGGGATGTGTTTTCAATGTATAGAGTTATAAACCGCAGCTATGGCTGTTTCAGTTTGAAATTTCTTAAACATTTATTTGGCTGATACAAGTATATAATCTCAAAAAAATAATGAACTACACTATTTAAATTTTATGTTTGAGAAACTCATGCATTCTCAATGATTTTTTTGTTGGACCCAGTGATATTCTAAGACAGTATACGAGGACCCACTTTTAATAGTAAAGTTATTTTACTTCTTGAACTAACAGTTACAACAAAAATAATTTTTATTAGTTATGCCAGCCCATGAAGCCAACTTATAGGACTGCAGTTGGTTAATACCCATTCATAGGTTTTTTTTTAATGTATTGTTTCACTTATAATAACAGTAAAAGCATTGTTACTTTATAACAGAGTAATACTTTAAATTGTGCACTTGAATCTTATTGTAGAAATACCTATTTTCTACTACAGTAATGTTAGTTAATGCATGCAGTTTTGTTGCTTTGCCATGGAATGGTTTTTAGTTACACAATGTCATTTTTGGTGGTGTTGGTGGGGGGGGGGGAAATATACCCATTAATGGTCATTCTACAGCATGCATATAATTTCCCCCCCCCCCTTTCCAAATAGCTTGTGGGGCTTGCTCCAGAGATTAAGAAACGCCTTACTATATCGTATGTTACATGTACCAATAAATGTACGCAACCAAACCAACCAAGTAAATAATCGAGTATATGAAAAAGGGTGTGCAAAAATTATTGTTTTACCACCTTTTCAAAAAGGTGATACAGTTTCCAAATTTTTGATATTTCTGTATTTGGATATGTTCAACATTTGAGGCACACAAAAAAAGAACCACAGTTAATGCAATTCTATAGAATAGCCGAACTTATGTATGTCCTGGTTACCTTAATTTTTTTTTAAGAAGGTCAGTTAGTTGTAACTTTTAAGTATTACACAAATCAAACAGGTGGAAGTAGGACTGAATTGATATAACATATATCTCCTGCAGTGTATATGCATGTTTCCCATTTTCTCTTTCCTTTAATTAACTTTATTACTTATATGAAAACTAATTAGTCCGTTGAAACCCACTTGCTGACAAACTATAATGGTTGGTGTTTACAATAGGATGTCAGATTTCAGACAGTTTGCCAACTATAAACATTGAGCATCATTAACAACATCATAATTCAGCTAATTATAAGAGATAATCATGCCAATCACATTACACAAATGCCAAGGGGATCCCACCGGTTGAGGAAGGTGTTTCCTATACTAGCCAAAAAATTATGGATCTAACATGCAAACTTGTAAATGCAATTAATCAATATACATGTATATAAATGCTTCTTTTCTTTTTTGACTTTTTAGCTAACGCCTGAAGATGAAGAAAGGAGAAGAAGAAGACGAGAGAGGAATAAAGTGGCTGCAACAAAATGTAGAAACAAAAAGAAAGAAAGGACCATCCATTTGATGCTGGTAAATTTTTTTAGTTAAAAATGATTATAATGTATCTATAAATATGCAGCATAACTGGTGCAATAAGAATTTATACAAAACCGTGGATCTAGCTTATATGCATTTCTTTCAAATTACAATTTTTTTTTTCGTTTCAGGAATCTGAAAACTTAGAACAAACTAATCTCACACTTCGTACGGAAATTCAAAGGTTGGAAAGTGAAAAGCAAAGGTTATTGGATATGTTAACCTATCATATGCCAGCGTGTTCAATACAAAGTAGTAATCAAGGCCATCATTACGCTTCTATGAATAATTCATGCGCAGTTATGGGACAATGAAGATGTTCAAAGACAAATGACACTTTTTTATTTTTGTAAAAACAATACCTCGTTTTTTCCCCAAGTGCATTAATAGTACCATTGGCGCAAAATCAAACTATTATTTTCTTTAAATGTATTAATTATATAGGAGCATATAAATCATATATGCCATATCAGTATAAACTATATTATAGATTTATTATAGAGGATGCTCTGGTATCCAAAATGTACCTTAGCAGATCTATAGTGGCAAAAAAGGGCCATTTCCTTTATAAGAATTTAATTAATGCCTAATTAAGTATTTTTGTCTTCATTTTTTTTCTATTTTTGGATAAATGTTTATGTTTTAGACCATAGTTATCTATATGTCAGATAGCAAATTCCTGCCACATGCAGTCACGAACGAGAAGTTCGTGATATAATGGAGAGAAGCCATTTTTTACTGCATGGTCTTATTTTTATATAGATTAACGTTTTGATATATAGCAACGTATCGAAATATTGAATCGTAAATTCTATGCATTTTCACATAGTTAAATTATGGCCTGTAACAATTAATGTTTTCATACAATAAGCTTACTGCCACCACAGTAATAATACGTGTGTGGGTTATGCAATAGTATAGGCTTGCAAAACTGCTAAATAGAATTAAATATTGGACAAGCAAACGATGAATTCTATACAATTATACTTTTCATGGCCTATTCTATATATATCACGATGCTGAACAGAACTGTTTTATAAGAATTCCATCGAATAGCAAATAAAATTCCTTTTTGTGCATATATTTTATTGACCATCAATAAAAATTTGGGAACTGAGTAGACCAGCTATATACTAATGTAACGAGCCTATCAACTTAAGTTTATAAATAAAAGTTCCACAATTCATTTATTATTCAAGATATCCAAGCATGCATGCTGGGTCCAACCTAAACATTTTTACCGTTTTTTAAAGAAAAAAACCGGATTAGAATATTTAAAAATGTATATCTATAAATATAGGCATCTTGAAATGGTTGATTACATTCATTTATGTGAATGTTTTTTATTTAACCTTAATGAGAGAGATAACACACAATGCCAAACAATAAATATTCAAATTAAATCACAAATAAAAATATATATTTGATCTCAATTACTTAGCCATGCAACATGATCGACTACAAATAATATAGGAAAACTACACTAAAATTAATAACTATTGCTTATGCATACATTTTTTCAAATGAACCTATGGCTGTTGAATATAGGACATTTTCGTCCAAAAATAAAAGTATGAATCAGTATCAGGGCTGGGAGCAGATCTAACCAAAATTGTATCCAAAATGTATCCACTCAATAATCAAGGACGTCATTGGGGGGGGGGGGGGCGAAGGCCTATTGGAACCATATTGGCAAAAGCTTGTAACTAGGCTTTCTCCCCCCCCCCTGCTAAAAATTGAAATGACGTTCCTGTCAATAATCTATTTGATA
The DNA here is from genome assembly GCA_034700285.1 of Proteroiulus fuscus. NCBI lineage: Eukaryota > Metazoa > Arthropoda > Diplopoda > Julida > Blaniulidae > Proteroiulus > Proteroiulus fuscus. The sequence goes on from JAQIXP010000652.1 coordinate 22,246, forward strand.
TCCAAATGTATCCACTCAATAATCTGTTTGGTATCCAAATGTATCCAACCCTTATAATTAAAAACCATATCTCACTTATATTAGAAAAAGAATCACTTTTTAAGGTAGATATATAGCAACCCATACATCATAAACCCTGTTAAGCATTTTAAGTGATAGGATTTCAAGATTTCAATAAATTTTAATTTTATTCCACCAATTTAAGACTAAATTTTAAAAAAGTCATCTCATTCAACACAACATTGCTGGTGAATACCACATTTAAATCCATGAGTATCAACTTTGCAACAAAAGAGTTGTTTTGTATCCATATGTACATCCAACATATCAAGATGTATCCAATTTCCTAATTTGGATCCATTCTCCCGGCCCTGCAGTATTTATTTCAATATGTAAAATGTGGAAAATAAAATAGATGCATGCTTCCCATAGAGCTTAAAATTGCACAAAATGAGGCCAACGTCACCTGTATACTGTTTTAAATGTATATAAATTAAATTTTGTGCAAGTTTCAATGCATGCTCATTTTCCCCCAATTGTTTATATATATATAAAATGCAGTCATTTTATTTGGAAAATGGCAGAGATGCTGCGCATGTTGTGAACAAATTGAATGCTTAGAAAATTGAGTCTTTGGCCATACAGTGAATATATACCGACCGATTTTAATTAGCAGTATTTTTTTTTTTATAAGCTATATTATTTCTTATAATTTTTTTGTGTATGTTATTTTGCTTATAATATAAATTGTATTTGTGTTTTTCCTTTGTATACCATTAATTGTTTACATTCCAATTTTGTTTGTCACACCTTGAAAAACGCTATGCTGTAGTAGCTCAACTGGAAAGTATAAGCTTATACTTAATAAAATGTTTTAGATTTTACAACAAAAGTTTCAGTTTATAATTAGGTAGGTACTTAAACTTCGACGACTAAATAAATTATGGATTCACCAGTTTTCATAATATACTATATAAGCCTATGACAATATACGAATTTGACCTATTTCACATAAATATAAATTTCATTTATAACAAAAGTTTGAATGTTCACATTCTTTTAATATAACTATGACTTTATTCATGATCTTGTTTAGAGACAAGATGAGACATAATTTAGAATTTCTAATGTTGTCTTCAAATATTCTTCAGTTTCACATGCAGTTAATTGATAGCCATCAATTCCTCCAAACATGCAACTTAAGAAGCTAATGTTCAGAAACTTATACAACGCAATCTATGGGCCAGCCTATAAATAATTAGGCAGTCGTGCAACAAGCTGGCACAACTCATTTTAATTTAAAATAATTGATGGCACACTGCAAAAATGGTGTTTTGCAATAAAACATAAAATAAAACACAAAATCGTGGTCACGTCTGTTACATGTCTTAAA